>JAMKQA010037100.1:0-17729 GCA_024699735.1 Posidonia australis | reverse complement strand
GGATTTAGTGGGCCTAAGTGGGCCTTCATGGGCCCAAATGGGTTTCCATGAATTAAATGGCCTAATGAGGGTTTGTGGGCCCAAATGGGCTCAACCAGGGTCCAAGCTCAGCCACCAGATCTTCATCCTGCAAAATTGGAAATTTGGGGGTGTCTACATGCGCATCATGCTGACGCATCATGTTGCAACGACTATTTAGATTCATTTAATGATAAAATAAAGACAACTTTATATAATTTATTTGAAGAATATGTTAGAAATTATGGTAATGGTCAAGCATCTAGTTTTTTAGGAACACAAATAAATAGTAGTAGTAGTAGTTTTTTATGGAGTAGATTAAATAAAAAGAAGGGAAAATATATAAAATGAAGTACAAATAATGAAATATATAATTATTTAGAATCTCTAATTGATTTTTGTGATTTAGAAATAGATAACTGAGACATATTAAAGTGGTAGTCTGCTACAACTATTACGTTTCTTATAGTATCAAAAATGTTAAAAGATTTACTAATGATTTCAACGTAAATTGTGTTATTATTTTTGACAGAAAAAAGTGTATTAAATAATTAAAGAAGTAAAATATCAAAAAAATTTGTAGGAGTTACTGCATACTCCAATAGTAGCACCTTTATCTCTGGTCTACGTGCTTGCTCCGAACATTCCAGCATTGTGCGAGATGCGCTCCGCCGTCCCATGGCTTACGCTGTCCTCAACGCCATAAATAAATATACCCGGTTGGACTCCGGCGAGGTTGCCTCCATACTTAAGCACCCCAAAGCCAAAGTCTTCGTCGCCTGCCAATACGTTCGTTTGGCCGTCGACCCCCTCCACAGCCTCGCCTCCTCCGTGGACGCTCCACTTCCATCAGTTGTCGTCATTGACGATATCGACTCACCCACCGGCATCCGGTTGGGGGATCCGAGTACGAGCAGCAACTGAAGTCCTGTGATCCCAACGCTCTCCCTTCGCGTTAAATCGCCGACGACGAATGAGACGCATTATTTGCACATTACTACACTTCCGGCACCACCTCTTGCCCGAAAGGAGTGGTCTACAGCCACCGAGGAGCTTATCTGAGCACCACGACTCTCCTCCTACAGTGGAACGTCGGCAGCTTCCCGTTCTACCTCTGGTTGCTGCCCATGTTCCACTGCAACGGTTGGACCTTCACATGGGGCGTCGCGGCACGTGGCCGCGGCACCAATATCTGCATCCGCCGCACCGCCGCAGCCGACATGTACCATGCAATCGCCGCCCATGGCATCACCCGCATGTGCTGCGCCCCATCGTCTTCAAGATCCTCCTCGAGGAGTATTGCCTTCTCGCGACTCAAGTGCAGGTTGCTAGACGTAGATCTTAGTCCTAACAATATCATTAGTCATTCGGCAATCCATATCCTGATGTAATGGTTTTAAACTTTGATAACGTGTTTCTTTTTCAGTACCTGACATGACAGGATGACACTGCCCACGGTTTTGTGGTCATGAAGGCTTACTGATGATTTTCATTGCAGCATCTCATTTCTCCAATCTTCTGGTATTCTACAGCAACGACAACAACCATGTTTTAGACTATGCTTGATTCATATCCTGACTTATGGGTTTTTCTACAGAGTTTGGCTAACATGTAGTACAAACTTAATTGTTGACGTTAGGAATGGAATGCCTATACAACGGCGAGCGTTCCCCGGGACGGGAAGACGATGGGTGAGATCGTCCTTAGGAGGAGTACCATCATGAAGGCTGTTTGAAATCTTGATTCAGTTTGTTTGTTGGGTTGTCTGTTTGTAGTTAGTTATGGCTGTTAGTAGTGATGGGCCTACGTATTGCCACGTCAGTAGTTGAACTGGATAATGCTACTGTGTAATACTATTTTAAGCCTTGTAAATTAGCTCTAGCTCAGCATTGTATCTCCTTCTTCCCTCTTCCTTGCTTACAGCTTTCTTTGTCAGCTTACAGCGGAGACGGAGAAGGCGTTCCGGAATGGATGGGATGCTCACAGGCGACAGTGGAGTTATCCATCCTAATGGGTACGTGGACGTAAATGTACATTTACGAATTCCTGTAGTAATCTGTAATCTATATTTTCTTGGCAATTTTCTCTCCTAAATTTTCTCGGCAAAACGTCGTTAAGCTTTGAATACAGCTGAAACCTTAAAAATTCACGGAGCAATCCGTAACCTATGTATTTTAAAAAAAGTTACACCACTTTAACAAACGACAGTAACCTACTTATGATAAAAACATCTTCTTTCATTCTTTCACATTCTCTCATTCTATAAAGAACTAAGCTCAAAGTAACGCATATAAAAATCAAAAACTTGGAATCAAAAGACCAGGTTAAACATGTCCTTAGATTTGACTGTTTATGTTTATCACTTTTTTTTTTCATTAGTTCTCGTCCTTCCGTCTACCTTTTTTTTTTTCAATTTTTTTTCGTCTTTAGATTTCTTCTGTGGGGACTTTATCTTTCTTTATGTCTACAGCTGCTCTCTCTTTTTGTAATAGCGGTTTGATTTTGATATATAATTGATTAGTTTTCATCGTTCCTCAAACCAAATGTTTTCTTCCATGGGGAGTTTTTACCTTTTGTTAAAGTAAAGATCGATACAGGAATAGTTTCACTGTTTGAAAAACAAAATTCTTACAACAACATACCAAGAAATCAAAGTACAGGAAACAAGACAAAACGCCCCCAGAACCAAAAAAAAAATAATGCATAAAACAAAATCGTATAAACACAACTTTGCAAGCAAAAAGTGTTTCATGGCAGAACACCGAGAAAACAAAATCCACGACGGCAAGACATGAGCATACAACAACAGGGAGCAAGAGGGAGAAGGATCAGAATCCTGGCTTGGTACCAACTCCTCTGTTAAGGGGAAGGTATTGAAAACAGCACAGTATATTCAGTGTCGATCATGTGGGGAAAGTGGGATCATCACATCCATCTGCATTCTCAACTGCTCCTTCCAACTCCAACTACATAAACAAAAGATAAACAATCGAAATTTAAGCACTAAAAACCACAAAATCCAAAGCCATCTCAACATGAAAGTAAAGAGAAATTATTGCGGGATCAGAATCCTGGCTTGGTTCCCTCTTCTCAATGAGAAGATGGCACTAGAAACAGCACTGTTATGTTCAGTGTCGATCACTTGGGGAAAGTAGGATCATCACATCAAGCAATTACCAATCAGGACGCAGAGACCAAGCAAAAGCACAACAGAAATGAAATCACTGCAAAAGAAATCAAAAACATAGAAAACTTTGAAGAACTGGGCGACAGCATTGGAAGGAGTTGGGTTTCTCTTTTATAGACGGAAAATCTTGGCTTAAAACGCCTCCGAAAACCCTAGGGACTAAAAGGACGAAATTGCCCATTCGCCACCTAGTTAACTCCTTTCCCGTTGTATGCAATGTAATCTAGTTTTTTTTTTTTAAATTATTGTCATTGGAGGAGGACAAGAGGAGAGACCAGTGTCACAACAACCCCACTCCCCCGAACCATTGGAACTCCAAGACAAGAGGAGCAAGTTCTCCATTCATGTATTGTAAATGGTAATTAATTATATATATATATTAATAAACACTTGATTATGAATATCACTACTAAGTAAAACAAAAGTATCAAGTTCGGATTACAAAAATATCAAACAAAATCCAAGACTCAACAGTCCACAAATTGAGAAGTCCAAAATTGAAACACAACATATGCCACCAAAAGAAACTCAACAAGGCATCTGCATTATCAACTTTCAATGTGGAGAGGGTCGTAAGCAGTAGGATTATTGGCCAACAGGTCACGAGGGTTGGAAGACTGAGGTGAGGTGCCTGGTATAGCTAACTCAATTGAAGAAGCAATAACCTGGGTTTAGGGGTGCAAATGGATCAGATACGGTACAGATATGGATGTTACCGTATTTATATCTATTTTCTTAATGCAGATATAGATACAGATATTTTATGGATAAAAAAATTACATATCCATATCCTTAAAAAACAGATACGGATAAGAGTGGATATGAAAATGGATATGATAATATGTATATTATTTAAAATTTATTCTTATCTTCGTAAACTTGATAGAGAATTTTCTTAGTAAGAGAAAGGAAAAATTCAATCGCATACAATAAACATAAATCACGACTTAAGTTGCACAACTCTTACGTGAAACTTTCAAAAAAGATTTATAGTGCATAACCAAAAAAAATATTCAAGTAAACTTAACAAATTTAAATGCTTAAATTTACCGAAAACGAGATTAAATAAGATAAAGGGAGAAATACATACAACACCCATATTCCACATATTGCATCAAAAAAACTATGTGGGAACCAAAAACTTAGCAAGGAACATAATTTTTTGAAAAAATAATAGAAAAAACAAAAAATTACAAAACATCAATATTTGTAACCAAAACTAAAAAAGGAAGTGCAAGAATAAAAAAAATGAAAAAGAATTGGCATTGCTTACGGTTGAGAGTGTAGGAAAAAACCTAGTGTGATGTACTATTTGAAAATGCATACGTTTTAATGAGTAGTGAAGTAGTGAAATTTTAAGCTATCAAGTCAGGCGACCTTGATACAATTTTATGTCACTCGATTTTTATCTATGTAACTATTCATTCTTTGGTTTCTTTTTTTACCTGATGAAGTAATTGCTAAATTTCGATGTTTCAAGTTCAACTCACCCATTAACTGGAGTTCATATACTAGCTCGTTGAATCCACAAATACGATTCATACCTCAGAACACAGTCACAAATTTCTTGGTTTTTTTAGTAATTTTTTTTGTGTGTTAACGGTTGAGATAGATAGTATTTCATCGGCTTAAATGTCAAATAAGAAACATTGTCAAAGTATAAATATTACAAAACTTCAGGCAAGACTGCCATAATAAACTCTCAAAATTTTTCCCCAAAGATGGAGCAATAGAAATGTAACACAAAAATTGTTTTTTTCTTCTTCACTCAACAGGCCATCATCACTCTTGCCTATAGTCCATGGCATTCTGAGATTCATCTCCAGATGGGTCATTTAATGAGGAAGGTCTTGATGAGGAAGGAATAGAAGGGGGAATGGAAGTCTCTACAGGCTGTGAAGCCATCGCAGAGATGAATTGCACCATTTCTTCCTTCTCAAAACCTGTAACAAGATTTTCTACCCAGAATTTCATCAGGGAAATAATATCGTTAATGATCAAAGAACATGATCTAAATGAATTGCGAAAAATCCTACTATTTCTTTCTTTCCAAATCAACCAGAGGATGATTTGAAGAAACAATTTGCACAAAGGTAAGAGAGCCTATAACAGGCAAACTCGAACCAGAGAAAAGATATCTCCGTTCGTAAGAAAGAGAGAGAGGAGAGGAAGGTCTAGTGTCAGGACATGCCAGAAAAGGGTGGCATCTCACCTTTCCGCTGTCAGAGGAAATCTCTGAGTCAGAGATTTTCCCTGCGCGAATGTGTAACGCTTCATATTCCAAATTTTTATCATCATTTAAAAAATGCGAAGAGTGCGCGAATGTGTAACGCTTCATATTCCAAATCGGTCTACCGAATCAGGGATTTTCGGCATATTGAATCTGGGCCCAAATGATTTTATAAAAATATGATTTTTCTGAGGGTTTTCCAGATTGGTTTGTACTGTCCCTTTGAGATGGGATTATAGGCCGTTAGTGGTGGTCCATTGGGACACCTGATGTACTATTTTGTCGAGGTTTTGGAAGAGTTTTCAAAGATACAAAATGGTTTTGGAAATGATTTCAATAGAGATGAGTTGGTAGATTTTGAAAATGATTTTTCCTAGTTTTCTGTGTGTGAACTGAGGCATTGTGGGACCGTGTCGTCAGGACCAGGGAATGTGACGACATTTTCAAGTGGTCGAGCACATCTCCCTGGTCGAGGTCGGGGAGCCGAGATACCTGAGGCTGAGGGACGTCGGGTCTTAGAGGTACAAGACTCCCTGACGGTCGTCTCAAGGCTAGGGTTGTGGTTTGCGGGTTGAGGTGTCCTGTGGCATGAGAGGGAGGTATGATACTCCTACTGTCGCTGTGAGCACTGAGGCTTGGGTGTCGTCGTGTGTAGAGGTATGACACTCCCTTCTGAGCACCGTGTGTGGAGGACGCCGTGAGGAGGCGTACCCTGTGGTGGCCAGTGTGGGTAGGACACATGCCCCGTAGATGGTAGCGTCCTTAGAGACAAGACAGCCTTCCCAAGGAAAGATTGGCTTTGTGAGGGTTCTCTAGGTGAGAGAATCATGGGACGGTTATCGCTCCTGCATAGGGTGGCTTCACCATGACAGTGCATGATGTCGTGGTTGCTCCTCGGTGAACTGCTTGTGGCCAGAGTTTGGTTGCCTAGCATCAGGCTTCCTGACTCACTATGTGTAGTTTTTGCCATTAAGGGCATTTACTTGTAGTTTTGGGCTGGTTGAGCCTCGGTTGTGATTTAGGTTGGTGTGGGCCTGGGTTGTGGGGTTTTAGAGATATGGTTTGAGAAATGAATTTAAAAGAAAATTAATTATGGTTTTGTTTTCCGTCGTTTTTCATGGGGTGCATGTTAGGTGATTTCTGTTAGTCATACGTTTTCCTCGTGTTTTTGGGTTGCAGGTGCAGACACGCAAAAGGTTTAGCATGGTGCATATAGATCGGAGTATCATAGCCGCACACATAGATTCCTGGTAGTTTAATATCTTCTATTTAGCTTTAATTTTCCTGTAATTTAATTGTTTTAAATTACTATGAAAATTTTGGAGGCGTTACAGAGGATCATTTTACCGAAGTCCATTTGAAGCTCCAAAAAATCCTTTTGGAGAACCATTGATTAAGATAGATTACGTAACTGTACTAATACACATTTTTATCTATGTTAACCATCTATCCCCACATCCAAGTCCTCTAAGTGTATTGATCAAGAAACCCCAATTGACATTATCAAAGGCCTTCTCAAAATCTAACTTGAGAACAATACCAGGGACATAGGTTTGGTGCATGAAGTGAATTATTTCTTGGACAATCAGAAAGCAATCAAAAATATTCCTACCCCGTAGGAAAGCACTCTGATTATTATCCATCAAAGAATTTAGAATAGGGCATAATTTATTGGCAAGACATTTAGAAAATATTTATAGCTATTATTCAACAAACTAATAGGTCAAAAATCAAAAATACATTCTACTCTCTCTTTTTTAGGAATTAGTGTAATAAAGGTATGGTTGATATCTTTTAATATATTTAGGTCCCCGGAATAGTAGATGGGATCAAATATAGCAATCATATCTGCCTTAATATCATCCTAGAAGTATTGAAAGAAATATAATGGAAAGTTGTCAAGCCCAAGAGATTTTTGTCCCACAATGCTAAAAGTACTAGCTTTAATTTCTTCCTCTAGAGCTTCCTTCAAGAAGATCAGGTTCTAATTTTGAAAGGACATAGCAAATCCCAATTCAGATCCCTTACAAACTCAGGAATTTTATTGAAATGAGAGAAGAAATGCTTCTCGATTTCATTGCAAATCCACTAAGGAGATTCCACAAACTCCTCGTTGATAAGCAAGGAAGTGATAGTATTAATTCTTCTCCTATCATTAATCATTTTGTAAAAGAATGTTGTATTAAGATCTCCCTTCCTCAACCACTGCATCCTAGATCTTTGTTTCCAATAAATTTCTTATTCTAAAAGTAAATTTAGTGTTCTTTTCTAAGTACTTGCATTCTAGACCACATGTCTGAGGTGATCTAAAAAATCTTAGCTTGATTATCAATGTCCTAAATTAAAGACTTTACCTCTAAAAGTTTAGTACTCTTTTCTGCCCTTTTAGAGGGTATCCACCCCTTGATTACAACCTTTAAAGGTTTAAGCTTATATGCAAAACCTATCAATTGGGTTGGAAGAAGAGGAAAAAGAATTCAAACAATTTGTTTACGACACCATGAAAGCCATCTAGAAGGATTTAACATTTATAAAATTTAAATGGGAAAAGTCCCTAACCTGGAGGTTGAGTATCTAGACTGATAGGAGCATGATCAGAAATAGTACGGGCCTTGCCTGTACAAATAGATTTTGGAAAATGAGATTCCCACACTATGGAAATGAGAAATCTATCGAACTTCACCATTATAGGGGTTTTCTGGAAGTTTGACTAGGTGTACAAGCATTTATTAGGGGAGTAGTCTATGAGGTTGCCCGAAGCAATGAAATCATTAAACTTAGACATAATTAGGGTGACTATTGAGTTATTGGAGTGCTCATGTGAGTATCAGGTGATATTGAAGTCACCGCCAATAACCTAATACCTCGCCAATACAGCTTCATGTCCTTTGAGTTCCGCCAAAAATTGTGGCTTAAGATCAGAAGAACAGGGTCCATAGACACCTATTAATCACCAATCAAATGAATCAAATTGATTTCTTAAATGAATAGAAAGACTAAAATTAGCCAAAATAGAGGCAAGTTTATGGAGAAGGTCAGCATTCCACCCAATAAGGATACCACTCGATGCTCCTTGTGAGGGTAAAAATTCCCAACTATTTAGCCTCCCTTCACCTAAGGCACGAAACACCAAAGGTGAAAGACTACCAACTTTAGTTTCAGAAAGGACTAGGATATCACACTTAAGTCTTCAAACAACATTTCTAACCACCCTGCGTTTACCACGATGAAGATGACGAGTTGTAACAAAAAATGAAGGTGACAAAAGGTGACAAAAAATGAAGGAAATAAAAGAGAAGAAGAGGGGCTAGCATTAGGTAGTGAACCAGAGAGGAGAGGGAACCTAAGAGAGGCTTGAGGGTGTGTGTGTGTGTGTATGTGTATGTGTATGTGTGTGAGAGAGAGAGTATATTTGATCGTCGAAGAAGAGAAGGGAGCTCGTTGGCAAGTACAGTAAGACTCTTTCTCTGTTATCTCTCCTTTGATTTTCAATTCAATGGTGATAAGTATGTAATAGGACCGTCTTGTTGTGTAAGCTGAGGTTTCAGTGGCCTGAAGACGAGTGTATCGTCAGAGAGAGAAAGGGAGATCGCCAGAATTGCAATTGGGTACACGTCTCATGTTGATTCCTTCTCTGTTTCGGCTTGAATTGGTGATAAATGAGTTGATTTAGTTTTAAATCCATGATGAATGAATAGATTAACCTAGAATGGATAATTTATAATGATCTTGTGAATTTATATCGAATCATTAGTGGATTTTTTGTAGAATTTTGCATGATTTTGCTATAATGTCTATCAATGAGTCTTTGTGCTTTGGATTTTTAAAACATGAGATTCACGAGTCAGTTTTTGATGAAACATGTCCCAAAAGATAGAAGACTCAGGATCCTTTGATTTAAGTATTTTTATGGAATTTTTCAAGGGTCAGAAGTGGGTCTGCTTGAGCCTCCGACCTTGGGTGATTTCCGACATTGTGTTTTTGAGCTTCTGGTTTTACTATAAAAATTGGTCTCGCGAGTAAGTCCTGTGTTCTGGTACCGCAGGTGAGTCTCGTGGTTAGGACCCATGTTTCAAGAATTCAGAATTTCAGTATGTGGATTTATTGATGGCAGTTGTGGTTTTAAATTCCAGAAATGACTTCTGCAATGAAAAATGATTTAAAGGAGTTTCAAAAGAAAATGCATGTTTTGAAAAGGTTTTCCGTGATTTTAGTCGGATCCACGAAGCAGTAAGGTAGTGTTCGATAGAGGTATGAAACCTTGGTAAGATCGATTACTAGTCTAAAGGCGTGATTGCCAATGTCGGACCTAGGTGAAAGAGACTGGATCACCTATTGTACCGATGCTAGCTAGGTCTGGGATGAAGTCCTCAAGTTCTCGGGCACCAAAGGTCGTAGGAAGGACACATCCCCATGCGTGTGAAATATGATATGATAAATGAGGCTTGTTGGCTGAGGCAGTCGTACTCTCGCACGGGAAGATTCATCGCGGTAGTGTAGTTGAAAGAAGCAGGAGTCTTCAACAACTATTTGTACATGAATCACCTGTAGCTAGGGTGACACTATTGCTTTTGACTTGTGCTGTATGTGGTTTTCCAAGATGGTTTCGGACATGATTTTGAAATGTACAGAATGGTTTTGAAAATTGTATGTGAATTTCAAAGGAAATGAATATGATTTGAAAAGGCATCTTTTGCAAGTAAATTTTCGATAAATTACGGAAAAAGTTTTATGGATTTAAAAGGTTTTCTTATTCGACTTTAACAATCATGATTTGTGGATTTCTCGTGGTTTTTATTATGGCTTTTGGTAGATGCGTACTAGGTGACTTTTGAGGTCACTCACATGTTTTATTTGGTGTTTTTTTTTGTCTCAAGTGAAGTGCAATCCTTGTGCAAATAGATTGAAGCCAATAGCTGCACACACAAGGTTTTGGATAGTTTTCTTTAGTTTCATTGTTAATTAGTTAACTTTAATTAATTAGTTAACTATTTGGATAGAATTGATGCTAGTTTCTAATGAAGAGGTGATGTTACAATTTCCTACAATTTTGTTGTCCCACCTTTTAAAGGATGATTAACATTTTTGGTAGGAAATCTAAATGGACAGTTCCTTATTTTTTGGGATTGTGATTTAGTATCTTCAATTTTTTTGATAACCGTCATTCATAATTAGTTAATTGTTTAAATTTATTGTATTTGATTTAAATTAAGATTAATATGGTAACATTTAATATTTCATTAAATTTATTTTAATTTTTAATAATAGTATTCATAAAAAAGACAATTAGCATGAAATAGCAATACTGTTACTGTTTATGACTAGTATTACTAAAAATGCTTAAATCTGATTAGTAACAAAAATCAACCCTCCAAACACTTATTTTTTTAGGAATAAAACTATTATTAAAAACCAAAATAGGAAAATATTGATTTCAAATATCAAAATATAAAGGATAGAATACGTGGATAGAATATTATGGATGGTTTCCATATTAGAATTGATAATATTGTGATTCAATTACCATAAAAAAGTCCATAAATAATAATTAAGAGTAAATTAAAAAAACACAAAATCTTCTCTCTCTCTCTCTCTTTCTCACAACATCCTCTTTCTCTCCTTATTTTTCTATGTTACGACTCTCTCTCACCTACTTTCTCTTTCTCACTAAATATAAAAATCTCGCAATCTAAAGGATATTAATTACAAGAATTGCCAAAAAAAAAAAACAAATAAAAATAAAGGGAAAACTAAAAAGCTGAAAACGACCAATCAAAAAAAGTGGTTTTACTATGGACAAAAAGATCTTGATCTTATGATTATAACATATTGTTACCTCATTTTAACAAAATGAGAGATGGTGTATCATAAGCCATTACACACACACACACACATATAGTATATATCTATTACATCCTCCCAAGATAAAAACCAATCTTGACCATCCATCCTGGTCATTATGATTAAACCCAAAATTGCTTTTGCCCCACAAAAATGTTGGCTTTATTAGCCTTATCCTAATTTTGATGATAACAAAAGACTAATGTGCTTTATGAGAATATTTCATAGATCATATTTGCAAAGAAGATCAATGATGGACTCAAAACAATCAAACTTAATGAGAAGCTATCAGAAGAAAAAGATTCATGTGTCACCAAGAAGAATTCAAGATGAAGGAAAAAAGTAAAATAATCTTTGTAATTATTTTGATGTAATTTTTGTACTTTTATGTATTCCTAGGAACTTGTAATTGTCTTCCAAATACCCACATAGAGCCATAGGAAAATTGCCTTAGCCCCAAAACACATCATTCATTGAAAACATTCATCATAGGGCTAACAGGGCATTTTCGGCATACCGAATTTCCTCGGTATATCGAAATATGTGCAGATTAGAAAAATCAAAATAGAAACCTAGAACAGCATACCGAAATTCACTGACATATCGAATTAGAGATTTTCGGCATACCGAATTATTTTCGATATACCGATGTGTCCGACCCTTTTAATTTCGACATACTGAATCAGTAGCCGTTAGTGAACGTTAGAGAGACGTTAGACACATTCTTATACTCATATTTTTCTATAAATAGGCCCCCATTCTCCACTATACATGATATACTTCCTACACTTACCATAGAGCTTCAAGCGACATTATTTCCAAGCATTTCACTCCTACTTTGTTAGAAAAACTCCCAACGCAAGAAAACTCCATTTCCATCCATCCACTTTGCCAAATTGAGTTTGGGAGATTGTAGAAAAAGAATTGTGAATTACTAGTGTAAAAAGTTCTTTGGATTGTGAAAAGGAAGCCACCTTTTTTGAGGAGTTTGGCGAGAATTCGTCAAGGATGTACGGCACGATCTTGGCTTGGAACAAGATCAGATTTAAGGTAACTCTCTAAGGATTTTCTTGAGAAGTGGACTAGACCAGGGAGGCTAAACCACTATACATCAATGTGTCATATTCATTGTCTTTCATCTCCTTTCTTTGTATGCTTTATTTTAATATTCAAATCCTTGTTATATTCCATTTACTGGTTATTTCCTTAAAATCGTAAAACAAGTATTTAATTTACATAATATTCATTAAATCACTATTCACCCCCCCTCTAGTGAAATCTAAGAATCCTTACAAAAAAAATCTGGTTTCTGGTTTGTTTTTAACTTCAAAAAATTAAAACCATTTAAAACCCTCTCCCCCAACCCAAATCTAGTGTAGCCGCACCCCCCACCCCCTCCCCTGTAAGACACTGCACTCTCCCCCTCCACATGAGATGTTGCCGCCTCCCCCTTGCCCGAGGCACCCACGCAAGATGTCGTCGCCTCCCCTTATTGCCCGAGGTCCTAACATGATGCCACCACCTCCTCCTGTTGCCCATGGCCCTTGCATGACGTCATCGCCTCCCCCTGATGCCCGAGGCTCCTATGTGACGTTGTTGCCTCCCCCTTGTCACCCTAGGCCCCCACATGACATCACCACCTCTTAGGCTCGAGAGAAGCCACACTCGTCTTTGTTTCTCACTCTTCGTTTCCAAGCATCATTTGCCCTCCCACCTCGTCTCTCTCTCTCTCTCTCTCCCCTTTTCCAAGCGGAAGACGAGGCATGTGTGAAAGATCATAGTCAAGAGCTTGTAGGTCGAGGCAAAGGTCGTCGAGAAGGGAAGGCGAAGGTGGTCGAGCAGGGATGTTATCACTATGTCTTTTATTGCTGCTTCTTGTTGTGTTCTTAGGCTCATGTGAATTACCGTTAGATGATTTGCGTTGTTCTTGTTTTATCTGTTGATTTGTGATTTGGTGAAGAGGAAGAAGATGAGTAAAAAATAGTATTACTATTTGTGAATACTGTTTGTCACGATACTATTTGTACTATTGTGAATGGTTAATTTATAGTCATGCGTTTTCATTTAATAATATTGTTTACATGTAGTAATACAAAACTGGATGGATGTATATAAATGAGATTAGTTCCACTTCTTAATGATAATGTTTTACGAGAAGAAATATTGGTTCAGTAATACTGTTTCAATATGATATTACTAACTTACTCAAAACAAAAATACAAAACTATTTACATTTAGTACTGTAGACACCCCGATTTTGCAGTCACTTGGCGACAGGCTCCTCTGGAAGATGCTCAGGTTGCAACCATCACTCCTAAACCCTAACTCCATAGAACCAAGTCCACACAAGCCCATTCGACCCATACAGGCCCACTTGGGCCCACACAAGTCCACACAAGCCCACACAAGCCCATTAGGCCCACATAAATCCACTTTAACTTAATCCAAGCAAAAACCACTAATTAAAAACCAAGTTAAGCAAAATCCACTTAAAATCCTAATTAATCAAGTGAAAACCCTAATTAAAATCAAAACAAAGTGAAATCCATTTTCAAACCACTTCAATCCATTTAATTTCAAAGAAAACCTAAATTAAACTCAAAAACCCTAAAAAACCCTAAAGTTACTTAATTAAGTTAAAAAACCCTAATTCAAACCAAAAATTTTAATTAATTAAAAACCATGTCTAAAATTTAAGAAAACCTAAATTAAAAAACCCAAAATTCCAAAAAAAACCCCAAATTAATAAAATTACAAAAAAAACCCTTAAATTAATTAAATCACAAAAAACCTAAAATGATTAAAATCCTAAAAACCCTAAATCATTTAATTAATCCTAAAAAACCCTAACTTAAAATCATGTAATTAAACTCAAATTAAAGACACTAAAAATCCTAATTTAAAAACAATTAAACTTCAAAATCACAAAATCAAAAAAATAAATAAAATCACCAAAACAAAATCAGAAATTTAAAACAAAATAAAAAAAACTTAAAACAAAATCAAAAACTTAAAGTAAAACCAAAATACTAAAACAAAACCCAAAAAAGCTAAAACTAAAAACCAAACAAAAACAAAACCAAAAAGCCCAAAAGACTAGCCCGTTAAGCGCATACATTCATTAAATCTCTCAACCAAAAAACTTAGGAAGCACAAAAAAATAAAATTACAGTGGTCTTCCTCCTCGCACCACCATCTCCCCACTCCCTTTCTTCGCCCGATTTGCCCAACTGCTACCACCCACGATCTCCCTCACTGCTTCCACTCCTTAAAAGCTTGGAGAAACTACCCACGATGGGAGGATCGCATCACAGAGAGGGGGAACTGACCAAAAAAGAGAGGGAGGAGAAGGAGGGAAGAACCACCGGAGAGATCCCCCGGGAAAAAAAGCTTTTCCTCCACCCCCCACGAACGGAGCAAGTTCCTGTCATCTTCCTCACATCCTGGCCACCCCCTCAAGTTCTTTTAAAAGCCACGGAATTCATTGGACCGCTGCAACCAGAACGCTCACTAGAGACCGTCGTCGTCGAGCCGTCGGGAGAGGCACACCCCAGGTAACCTCTTCTCCCCTCCTTTACATGTCAGGCATGCCCCTTAGGCCTTATTGAGCACACAGAATCAGACATTGGAGAAGCGGAGCCGACTGCGCATCGTTAGCCATTTTCTCCGGTGGTGGGTTCACCACCACCGATGAGACCCCTCAAGGGTCTCTCTCGCTCTTCTCCTTTCTCCTCCTCTTCTCCTCTCTCCTCCCCTTCTTTCCTCCTCCTTTGGCTTTTCTCTGCTCTAGAGGAGCCTCGTCGACGCTCGCCTGCGCCACCGCCACTGCAGTCGCCACCGACGCCACTGGAACCACCGAGTGGGCAAGCCACCTTGGCCACTCCTGCTACGCATCCCAGCATCTGGAAGCCTCCACGGGGACCACCGAGCATCACCAAGCCAATCTGCCATCGCCTGGACCCCCGTGACGACCCAGTAACCTCCGTTGTTCCCGTCGCCGCAGATGGGGGTGGGGGAACGCTCCAGACTCCCCCGAGCCTCGCCGACGCCTCCCGGAACTCCGTTGTGCCCCCCGATGCTACCTGAGCCTTCACCGCTGTCTCGCCGTCATCAGAGCACCGCCAGCCTTGCCGTCGTCTTCTCCGGCGCTGTCCAGAGCTCCTCGCCGGAGCTCGAGATGGGGGGAAGGCATCGGGTCTCCCTAGTGCAACCCACCGCCGAGGGGGAGCTCGCCGTGGCTCCCCCTTACTTCTCCGACCGCCACAGAGGCTTTCCCGCCGCTGCGTTGCCGCCGGGAACTCATCGGAGTTGTGCCGGCAGGGGGTTGCCGGCGATCTTCGAACAGAAAAAAATTTAGATTTTTTTATTATTTTATTTTTAGTTTTAATAATTACATTTAGGTCCTCATTTTAATTACTTTTAGGTCCTTGGAATTACTTTTAGGTCCTTCTCTTGCATTTTGGTCCTGCATACATTTTTCTTAAATGTTTCGAATAAAGTTTTTACTGAAAATATTACATTTCTTACCCTGAACTTTTAGAGTAATGTTTTCTGAGTTTAAAACTTTAATAAAAGCCCTTTGGAGTTTATAAAAAGTATTTTGCTTCAGACAAATTGCATTGACAACCCTGGATTTCCTTGGAAAGTTTCAGACAGTTCATTTCCTTTGTAAAAATTGCATGTATGCCCTTACATTTTTTGAAAATGTTTCAGAATGCACAATTTCGCTAGTTTAATTGCATTTGAGCCCCTGTGTTTTACAGAAAACTTCCATTAGGCTTATTTTACTATGAAAATTGCATAAAACTCCCTGAATTTGTTTTAAAACATTCCAGAAGCTTGTTTTCTTGATTTAATTGCATTTTAACCCTCCTTTTTCACTGAATTTCTTCTACATGTTTTAATCTCAGTGAATTACATTTTTGCCCCTGAATTTCTTCAGAACTTCCTGGAATGCTTTGTTTGTTGGGTTTTTCGAAGTTTACCCCTTTACTTTGCAAAATTGTTCTAATTGCCTGCTTTTAGGGGTAAAATGACTATTTTGCCCCTAAAACTTCCTGGATCATTTCTGAGACATTTTCTTGCATTTTTACCATTATTTTACGTAGAATTGACTTGCATGCATGTATTAGTGGTAAATTGCATTCTGACCCCTAGAGAACTTCATTTTGACTAGGGATGCACATTTGACCCCAAATTCCTCATATTTTCATAGAATGTGTTTTCCTACATATTCTTAAGGATTTGGGCTTCTGAACTTCAACTTTCCTCGGATTTTGGGTTTTTTGCATAAAACACCCTGCATTTTTCATATTTGCACTCACACTTGCATTTTACATGGCTTTTCACATCTTTTTGCACAGATTTTCTCGTCTTTTCTTGTCGACTTTGCATATGCTTTCCTAGCATGATTCCGGCTTGGTTTACTCCCCGTTTTCCAAGTTTTCCCCGATTTTCCGTGGTTTTGACTTGTTTTGGTTTTTCATCGCCCAAGGGCGTACAGTAACAGGCCTGAGGGCCGACATTTGACCCCATCACGGGTTATTTTTCCCCTTTTTGATTTTCACGACTTTTTCCATGATTTCGAGAACACAGGTTGACCCGACTTTTCATCCTTTTGACAGCAACATGGTTTTCGAAGGCGTTCTTTACAAAAACATCGTCATTTCATGTGGTTTTCTGCGATTTTGTCAATTCATGTGAATTTCTCCGTAATTTTTGCACATCGTCCTTCACATCCATCCTGTATTGTCTTGGCACTCACATCAGCATAATTAGAACGCAATTTAAGCAAAGCAAACACACATTCAGCCTCAAGCAAGCGAATTAGACTAGGAAGACCGTGTTTCTCGGGCGTACGGGAGTGCCTAACACCTTCCCCGTGCGTAATAGGAATCCTTACCCATCCTCTGGTTAGTAGACATCTGGCCTTCACGTTTGCGTCTCTTTCATTCACTTTTAACGACTTGTTTGTGGTTTTCCTCGTCTTTCCCTTAAAAGACCAGGTGGCGACTCCATTTCTCTTCCTTTCTCATCCCATCTCGCGCCCTCGCCATCTCGGCATGGCTGTGGCCTCCTCATATCCTCAAGCGGTAGCACGGTCACAGTAACTGGCGACTCCACTGGGGATACTAGATTCCGGCTTTCAGGATTAGTCTTTTCGCTTGCTTTTAGATGCTTTGGTGTTACATGCTTGTTTGTTTGCCTTGCTTGTGATTGTTTGCTTACTTGGAGTGCCTTTTGTACGTTCTTTCTCACATTTGCTCTGTCACTGCACACTAGGGGTGCAAACGGATATGGTATATCCGTAAAAAATCCGTATCCATATCCGTTTCTGGGCGGATACGGATACGGATACGGATATGGATTTTTCAATTTGAACGGATACGGATACGGATACGGATACGGATACGGATATGTAGTTTGAAATTTCAACGGATACGGATACGGATA
>JAMKQA010037098.1:0-10693 GCA_024699735.1 Posidonia australis | reverse complement strand
GCAACTCCTGGGCAATAGGTATGGGATAAAGTGGCCCTCTTTTTTTAAGAGTAGATACTTTCACCTTAATAATTTTAGGGCCTTATTGAATATTTCCTTGCTAAATTCCCCACTTATTTTGACGGAACTCAAGGCCTGCTACCTTGTTATTAATACCTTTTCTACATTCTTAGTAAATAATGGCAAGAAAGTACTATTTTGGGAAATAAGTGTTTTGCCAATACAACATTAAAATTTGTATATCCTAATTTGTTTCTGTTGGCCAAGAACAAAAAGATTTTACTAGACAGGCTATCACTCTTTTTTTTTAAGTAGAGGGGAGGAGGTTTTTATCAATAAAATGTTTGCTGCTACTCAGAATATCATTTATTCATTTCAGCAATTGTTTGGTCTATTGAATACTTTATCTTCATCTGTTGATGAGGATTGTGTCTTTTGGATCCTAACAGCTAACAAAATCTTCTCTATCCAAAGTTGTCATACAATATTAAATGATTGGGGGCTTAGATCTATGCACAAATCTTTCATCTAGAGATGTAATGCACCTTTTAAAGTTAAAGTCTTCACCTAGTTGGTATTACATGATAAGATTCTTTCACAGGGTAATTTAGTTAAAAGGAGTTGGCAGGGACCAAATCACTGTGATATTTGTAGGACATAGGAGGAAACTATCCTATACATTTTTTCTGCATTTCTCTATTTCTAAAGGCATTTAAGAATTTTTACTTAGGAATCCTAACATCCTTTACAACATCACTATATTAGAAATTTTTTCTTTACATTATGGTTTCAAATTTACTATTACTAGACGATGTTGGAATATTTTTTTCTTGCTGCTTTATGCTGTTTGTGGTTAAATAGAAATAATGTTGCTTTTAGGAACTTAAATAGAAATATTTTCTCTATATTTCATAATATTCTATCTCTAACAACTTATTAGATAGATAATTCACTTGTTGGACAGGAATCTGAGCAAGCTTCTCGGACAATGCCATTTTAATTGTAGATTCTCTTGCTATGGTCCTGACTACCTTGGTCTTAACGATTGGAGTTCCTAGTTCTTCCAACACTACCATATACGACTCTTAGCTTCTCCTTTTTGGGCTCAAGTTCATTTTATTTTTCTTTTTTTTGGAACTTGTATTTTGTTATGTTTATATTTTGTTAGTATCTTGTCTTATCTAAGACTATCTGTAAGGACTTAACTTGCTTATTTACCTTGTATCCTGTTGTCTCCTCATATCTCTGGAGACTTAACTTTCTTTATTTGTTGATACTTGATGGTGGTATCTATGGTCAAGTAAAGACTAATTTCAATATATTGTTTCCGTTTACGAAAAAAACACTCTCTGTATTAGGAGACTTGCCAGTCTCGAACTTGGCTATCACCCTCTTCCCTTCATCCACCATCATCTCACCATTTTCCCTTCATTATCCATCATCCACATGTTAATATCAGATTGATCTGGGAACAATTCTGAAAATCACTTGATTCATGTTTAACATTACGTTATTTTCGTAGATTTGAAGAGTCTAATGTCAGAATGCAACATACATGCTTTTTGTACTAGGTCATCAATCATAAATTACAAATTCTCTTTCATCTAAATTTGCTTATTAAAATTAATATGTCAATATTCCATTCCATTAGTGGCTCATGCTATGCACATCCCTGTTCTGCTTGCAATATTCTGAAAGCAACAAGGATTAGATCTCCATTTCAAAAAAAAGACGCAAACTAAGTATCATATCTACGCGTTACTGCATTGAATTCTCCAAAATCCAAGAGTTGTCTGTTGTATTTCGATGTTCTTGCCGAATCAGTCACTCTTTCCTTTTTCTTCGAATAATATACACTGCACCCTCCGCTTATTCTAAACCCTAATTAACATTCTCTCTCTCATTCTTTCACTTTCTCTCTCTCTCTCCATATCGCATGGGCTGTTGCATCTCTTCCCCCACCGACGTCGGCAGCCATCATAGGCTGACGGCGAAGGTGATCACCCTCTCCGGCAATCTCAAGGAGTACTACTCGTCTATAAAATCGTCATTGGTCCTTGGCGACACATCTGTCCAACCCCATCCCTCCGCTTTCATCTGCAACTCCGACGACCTCTACTACGACCAACCAATCCCTCCTCTCCACCCCAATGACGCCCTCGTACCTGGTCAGATCTACTTCATCCTCCCTTCTGAGAAGCTCAAGAAATACATGTCTGGGTCCGACATGGCGGCGATGGCTGCAAGGGCCACGTATGCGTTGCAACGTGCCGCGGAGCATAGAGGGAAAGGAAACAACAAGATCAGGGGGGTCATGCCGGTCTCGGAGATGGCTGAAGAGGCCCGTTCCGAAGATTCCGATGACACTGAGTTTTCATCGGACGTGAACAAAATGGCAGGACTGCAGACGAGTGAGTCGACGGCGGACAGGACTGGAAGGTCGATTAGCGGGTCGAAGTTGAGCATCATTGAAGAAGAAGAAGAAGAAGATAATGATGATGAAGATGGAGAGTTCAGTTCATGATAATTGTCAACCCGGAAGAAGGGAGAAAAGCATAAAATTGTTTGTTTGTTTCTTCTTAGTTTTCTTTCATAAATATACCATGAATTCTGCTTGTGTGTAGATTGGAAACGAGTTCATTTCATGACACGATCTCATGGCACATGTTCTCCATCTTGGTTTGTGGAGGCCTTTTTGTGTGGGAGTAATTAAATTCGCATTTTCCTTTTGAAAGTGCAGTTGTAGTTCTAAACCGCCAATTAAATTTCTGTTAGACGATCAATTTCATGAGGAAAGGATGGCAAAATTGTTTATATGGTTTTTTTATTTATGATATGCTAATTGCTAAGCTTGTGTTATTCATGGGGAAAGGATGGCAAAATTGTTCTTACTAGGGGTGCAATTGTGATAACGAATCGGATAGGAGACGGGCATTTGAAAGAGGGATACAATTAAAAAAAAGGATATTGTAGATTCAAGATTTTTTATGAATGAGGATTTAATTATATGTATGTATATATATATATACTTTACATAACTAATCATATGAAAATAAGTAGACTGTGACTATTATGATTAAAAATATACATATAACAATCAAATCATAGAATATAAATGTATAATACGGATATAATAGATATAAATATAGATATCATAAAGATCTAAAACATGATATCGTATTTGTATTCGTTTGAGACAGATATAGATAATTTATCCTCTCAAAAATGAATACAACTATAGATTTACAGATGGATATCCTACATCTATTCGCACCTATATTTCTAACACATCATGGAAACTTTGTAATTGTAGAAGAAGAGAGAGTTAACAATTGAACACCAATCAAGGTTTGTTCCCGTCTCTTAAAGAGCAAGAGTTTAATTTTGGGTTGAAATATTCGTACATTTCCTCACTTTCATGGTTAAAATTAATAGTCCAATGAGATTGTACATTCACATCTCAACATGGTTGTATATGAATTCTTATTCCTTTGATTCTTCATAAATGATTGAAGCTTTTTTTTTTTGGGGTCTTTTTCCGACGCACATTACAATTGGTATAATAACAATCTAATAATATTTGATCCTTCATACACAGTTTATTAGCTGTGTATTGGTGTACAACTCTATTTTGTCTTAAAATTAAATTGAGTACAAAAGATAACTAACCATTACTTCCTATTAACTATTACACTAACTCTAATAAGCACCTATTAACTCCTAATTATTGATTTACAAAATAAATCACTTAGGTTCAACCATAAAAAGATTGAGTCACTTAATTAATTGAATCAAATGAGTCAAGAACATTAAACAATCGGTTCAATCATATTTGACCAATTGTTGATTCTGAGGTGGTTGGATCATTGATTCAATGTTTAGTCCCAACTACCTACAATCGAGACTTTGTATTTAGTTTTTTTTTTTTTTTTTGAGAATTAATAAAATTTATAATTCCTTTAATAAAAATACACTATTTGCCTCCGTAAAAAAACATAAGAATAATACTAATTAAATAACCTAAATTAAATACATGCCCACATCATTCTGTCCCCCTTCACTTTGACATTGTTGTTATGACCATGTATTTTATTGCCATTTGCAATGTTTTAAAAAGGAGAAATGGACATGACACGGATTATATTTCTACATGTGTATATGCTACAGGGAGTCTAACTAGAGGTTTAATGAAAAAATGGTCAAAGTTAAGAAATATATATATAAACCAACAACATTCATCAAACTATGTGAATATATGTAATTAATAGTCTAAGAGTAATTTAATTGAAACAAATAGCCTGAATAATGTGTGACATAGGGAAAAAGGAAGAGGATAAGGAGACGAGCAGTAAAAGATAAAAAAGGCCGTTGGTTGTGTATCATAACAAAAAGTGGCCGTGTAAATGGGCGACACTAGAAAAAATGGGCCTTGCAGACCTAATCCATGTAACAGCCTGTGTAGCCCATAAACGACATGAGTAGCGTGCTGTGTCGACCATTTTTTGGAACATCGGCAATTTGACACCAGTAACCTATAATTATTAGCCTTAAATCCTATATTAGTGCGTACATTAGAGAGAATGATTTTCGGTTAAGAGGTTGAGTAAAAGAATGGTCTTGTGTGATATTTAAATATGCTATTTTAAACATAGTTGATTTTCTAAAACAACTATGAAATGATAACAAGGACAATTAAGCACTTCAGGAAAGATACAACATTATAGACCTCGCACAAATGAGGTGATTGTAGTAAAGCTAAATAGTCTGTTTTAACCAAGCATCTACAAAGATAAGAAAATTCATATAGTTAACATTTCATTCTTAATAAGAGCCCATCTGATTCAAATGCTATCAAGATTAATGATATACATATGCATCAAAACTTTACTGGAGTTCGCTACCTTCTTCAACAATAAAGTGGAACAAAACCACACCAGGTGGTTAATATTAGTGTGGAATATACAGGAGTTTTTTGCCTTAATACCTCTGTTCCAACTGACTATTCTCTAGATGTTTGTGATATTCTTGTATTTTTGTGAATACCCTGATTGTCTCAAACTCTTCACCAAAAGCCCCTGTTGTCTTCTTTCAAGGACGTCGGTTTACCAGTTCAACATAGTCCAACTGCAATTGCAACCATGTTTGGCTTATTTCTTCTTCTTTTTTGTTTTGATCTTCCATATGGGAACATTTTATGTGAATTCCCACTAGCTCCTTCTCCTTTACATAAAGAAGACCACACACCTTGAGATGGAGGGATCACAACACACACTTTGAAGAGAGAGAGAGAGGGAGAGAGATAGCACCTTAAGGTGTATTTTTAAGGATATGTAAATCATTTCATGTAATATTAATTGATATTTTTTTAAGAAATGCGTGAATATGTATCATGTGACTTAATATATTCGTAATTGCATTTGAAAATAATTTTAGTAAGTATATTCAGATAATTTCAATCAATGATGTTGCTAATTTACCTTTTTTTTCAATTATCCAAAATTCATGAGAACATTGTGATTCTTCGCAACATCGTTGCCAAACTTGCTGATATTCTTGTAGAATTAGTGAAGACATTATAAGATAAAATCCTCTCAATGTCTCACAACATCTGGTACAACGATTATATTTTTATAACTTCAGCGAGGACATGGTGAGCCTTAACTAGGAAATAACGACCATATGACGAGGACTTCTTTCCTTGCTATGTCTTCATAAAAATAGTTATGTGCACATTATAAGAAAATATCCTCGTAAATTCATTTTAGTAATAAGTGTTGTAACAAGAACAGGTTGTCCTCACTATGTTCTCATAAAAACCGTTAGGGAGGACACTACGAGAGCATTACGAGGATTTCATGAAGACATTCATACATCCTTGTGATTTTACATTTTTCTTCTAGTGCTTGAGAGAATAGAGGAGCATCTTGAGTGGAGTGTGCATTCTGTAGTGTGCCAACTCCTCCTATTGCTCAATGGAACTTCCTCACCACATCAACTCATCTCCAATATTTTTCTCTTGACCCATTTATTCCATGTATATTATTTGTGTGACCATGTTGCAACTGACCTTTGCGTGTGGGGGAACACATGAAGAACAAAAATGGTCACGGCAAAGATGGTGAGTCCGAGGAAGGATACTCGACTTGAAAATACGAAACGAAACAAGAAAAAAAACTATAAGGACAAAATAGAGTCGCCACCTAATCTTTTTAAACCGCAAAGACGAGGAAAATCGGTTGCGATAAAATGCGAGGAAAACAATGCAAATGTATGCGAATATGTGTGCATGCTCCGTGCTTGATGGATGCAATACATTGGTCATTGCAGGCCAAAGAAAGGGTAACGACTCCTGTTACGCATGAGAAATGTGTTAAGCACCCCCATGTACTTGAGAAATCAGTCTTTCTAGGCTTTTCGCTTGCTCATGTGTTGCCTAATGCAAATGATCATGCATGCTTACTATGTCTAAAGTGAACGTATGCCATATGCTATGCTGATGCAAGTGATATGAATGGAATGGAAATTTGATATGAGTGGGCTCATCTACGCTATGTGAATCCTAGACCGTCGGTCAAAAGGATCCGACATAGTAATCGTCATCACTCCAAATGCAAGTGTGTCATGACGCATGATGTAAATGTCATGGTGCATGAAGAAAATGCAAGGATAACTGATACGTAAATATAATGATGTATGCGATAAAATATAAAATGCTAGAGAGAGCAATGTGGTGTATCATGCATGATGGTATAAGTCATAAGCATGATTAATGTAGATAAAAAAGTGCATGAGATGCAAGTGCATGTACTGGGATACATGGATATGGGGTGTAGAAATGGATGGAACAAGAAGGCAAAGACTCAGGCCAGTTGCCTATTCTATCACTGGCAAACCCTCGCATGTCCAACACGCAAGTCCGCTGCGTAATCGGGGTACGCATGCTAGAGACTGAACAGGGCAGCAAACCAGTGACCTTCGCCGCACTCCTGGGTGAAATGTGGTGGTGCAAATGACTAACTAAATGCATGGGATGCAAGATTAAGCTATAATGAATGAGTGTGTGCTATGTGTCGGGTCTTAGGATGTATGATTTGCCACCCCAACCTCCCCTTTCAGCCATTGAAGCTCACTGATTCCCACAACCATGGATTCCGGCCATGAGCCCTGACGATTTTCGTGGCAGATTTCTAAAGTGGCTGGGAGTGAGAGGAGATAATGAGGAGTACATGGGGTGCAATATGTGCAAGGATGCATGAGTTGGTTCCCCTCCCGACGTCAACACGGAACCTCGTAAGAGTTCAGGGCTCGACCAACCACGGAGGCGGCAAGGAGCGCCAATGAACATCCAGGAAGACTTGGTGAGGAGTGGGGAAGGTGGTCGTGTAGTCGAGAGGGCTACCTACGAGCTCATTGGCCGTTGGCTTTACTCGGGCCATGGAACCCATCACCGATGTTGGGAATGGAGGATGCAGACATGGAGATGCATGACGAAAATGAAAAAGATGACGAAGGGGGTAGCTAAATTCCAAGGAAGAAGAAACCAAACATGTAGAACAGGGGAGGAGTTACTTGGACGTGCGGTTGGGATGTCCTTCCCGACGACTCACGGCGTCTCTGGCTGGAACGATAGTGGTTGCTCAGGGAAGGCTAGTGCTCGGAGTTGGGGGTTCCAAAGGGGCCAGCAATCCAAGAGAGGGAGTTCGTTCAGCTGGGGAGGTCATTTTGTAGGTGGTGGTGGCGTGCTATAGGCGAGGTGGCATGTTGTAGGTGGTGGCAGGGTGTGGGTCGCCGGCGTGCACACGCGACTGGTGGTGGTGGCATGCTGTAGGCGAGGTGGCATGTTGCAGGTGGTGGAAAGGTGTGGGTCGTCGGCGTGCTAGGGCGTGAGTGGCGAGAGCAGGGGCGGCAGGGCATGTGTGGCTGAAGGCATGTTAGGTAGTGACATGGCGTCGTGGCTCGTACAAAGTACGATGACAGCGATGGGTCGAGTGGCTTGCAAGGGACAGCCCTAATCCTCAAGCACATCCACAATGCACGATTAAGCTGCGCAATTAGGCCGCACATCCCACTGGCACAAAGCACACAAGCTGGATTTTGGTGTTGGGCTATGGTGTTTAGGGTTTGTTTAAAATGGATTGTTGACTTTGGGCTGTGTTTAAAGTGTTTGGATTTGTTTTGAGGTAAAAATGGGTTTAGAAGGGGTGAAGTGCTTTGTTGCCATCAGAGCGCGTTCTTCCAGAGGAATCCGTCGCAAGTGGCTGTCAAAATGGAGTGTCTACAGATACCCCTCCCTGAGTGAGGTTGAGGGATGTAAGGAACCAAAATCGATGCTCAGGGTTGACAAAAGATACACCATTTGGTAGCTCGTAGGAGGGTGGTGTTTGCTATTGGCACTGAGTCACTCACTTGGTGAATACATCGAATGGAATGAACCATTGTCGGAATACAGATGCAAGCGCTAAACTATGGTGGAAATGTGAGTGTGATATGAATGATGCATGTTGATGCTAATGCTAATGTATGTTGGGCTCCGTTAGGGACATATAGGGCTCAACATAATGCTAATGTGAGTGCATGTTAAATATGCAATGCTGGTGGTGAGGTTGAAAAAATGATGCATGCAATGTTAGGCATGTAATGCGAAGCATACCAAATCGAGCAGGCAGTGCCGAGGACAAGTCATTGGCGCTCAATGCCACAGGAGACATGCTAAGCATTGTGATGCCGATGGAGTGATGATGCATGTTGAGATGTGTGGAGGATGATGGTCTTAGGCATTCGTCAGACCGTGCAAAACTCTACTAGAGACATGTACAATCTCATGCAAAGTTGATGCAGATGATACATATGGATGTAAAACACTACTGGTATGCAAATGCGCATGTTGAGCCTCGCTGGGGATATGCATAGCTCTGCATGATGTTAATGCAAATGCTGAATATGCGGTGTAGATGTCATGCAGATGTAGTGCATGCAAGGGGATGACAAGATAGAACCTAATCGTTATTCATACTCGAATAGGCGGCTAGGAACCGACAAGAAAGGGGAGAGCTGAAGAGTTATCAAACTCATCGGGCCGACAAAGAAAGGGAAGAGCTGACGAGTTATCGGACTCGTCGGGCCGACAAAGAAAGGGGAGAACTGACAAGTTATCAACTTGTCGGACTAAAAAGAAAGGGAAGAGTTGACAAGTTATTGGACATGTCGGGGCGAAAAGAAAGGGAAGAGTTGTCAAACTTGTTAGGCTGAAAAGAAAGGGGAGAGATGACGAGTTATCGGACTCATCGGGCCAACAAAGGAACGATGACCAAGCAACTCGATTGCAAAGGTGACTACAAGGGTTGCCAGGGACTATGCATGCAATGTGAGGCACACAATGAGAAACATACCCAACCAAGCAAGCAGTGTTAAGGACGAATTACTAGCACCCAATGCTACGGGAGGCATGCTAGATACATTGTGCAGGATGTGATGCTGGATGAGATGATGATGCATGCAAGATGGTATGTGGCTAATGTCATAAAAAGTTGCACACATGGTGCAAAGCATGCCACATCGAGCAGGCGAAGCCAAGGACAAGTCGCTGGCGTGCGATGCTGTGGAGGACATGCCAAGCACCTTGTGTGGGGTGGTGTTACATGCAAAAAGGGGAATGATGTTATGATGCTAAATGGAGATGTTTCAGTAGTGTTGATGCAATACTTATGTAATGTAGTGTGATGTGATGCCATAGGATGCGATATCTACATGACAGTAGGCAATGATATGCTATGAGATACAGTCAAATGTAGTGTAGTGTTATGCTCATGTGGGGACATGCTATGATGTGCGATGGATGCAATGACGTGTTATGCAATGACATGAGGTGGAAAGAAATGTTGAACCTATGTTAGAGGCATGATAAGTTGACGAATTCATCACTGGATAGTTGAGATTATCAACCCAATGATAAGTTGACGGACTCATCACCGGATAGTTAAAGTTATCAGCCCGATGATAAGTTAACAGACTCATCACCAGATAGTTAGGGCTATTAACCCAACGATAAGTTGAAAGACTCATCACCAGATAGTTAGGGCTATTAACCCAACGATAAGTTGAAAGACTCATCACCGGATAGTTAGGGCTATCAGCCCGACGATAAGTTGATTGACTTATTATCGGATAGTTAAGGTTATCAGTCCGATGATAAGGAGTGAGATGATATCAAAGGACAGTTGAAATGCCCCTGCACTACAAGAAAAATTAGATTTTGCGAAGACAACTAGCGAGGACTTAGCGAGGACATGTCCTCGTAATAATCTAACGAGGACATATAGCGGGGATTTTGTAAGGAAATGTCCTCGCAATACCATAGTGACTTTTTTGCGAGGATTTTTTTCTCACAATGTCCTTGCTTGGAATTTAGCGACTACATAGCGAGGAAATATCCTCGCTAATTCAGGTATAAAATACCTCGACATAGGTCATTCTGCCCCTTTCTTTCTTAACCTAAAATACCTCGACGGTGCTCCTCCGCATCCTCGACGGTGCTCCTCCGCATCCTCGACGGTGTCACTCGACCTCCTCCGCATCCTTGACGATGCTCCTCCATAGCACCTCCTCCTCCTCCTCCTCCCACCAGTCGACGGAGCGAGCCTCCCCCCGTCGATGTGCTCCGACATTCTACACCTCCTCCCGCCTGTCGCCGAAG
>JAMKQA010037097.1:0-18830 GCA_024699735.1 Posidonia australis | reverse complement strand
TGAATTTTAATGGGTTTTAGTGTTTTATTGGGTCATGTGGGCTAGTGTGGGTCTGATTGGGACCTACGTGGACTAGGGTTTTGGTGGTTGCGACCAGAGCATCAACCGGAGGAGCCTGCTGCCAAATGAGCTCAAAATTAGGGTGTCTACAAAAGCCATGCACACGTAGTAGCTGGACGCGTCCTCACCTATGCGTTCCAGCCAATGGCACCCCGCACGAGCTCACCGACTACATCGCCCAACCACTAGCCACAACAACCAACCTACAATTTGGGCCCCACATGGACCCACACACAGATCCACAAGCATTGTGCCAACCAAGCACAAGAGCATACAACCAGATGCCAATCCACGAGGCCAAAGCCCAAAATCACAAAATCACACAAACAGGTCTCGAAATAGTAACACTCATCCAAGAATAAATTTATTAAAATGTAAATAATTACAAAATGAATTTACGGGTGTTACATCCTAACTACCTTAAAAGAAGATTTTGCCCTCGAAATCACTAGTAGGTGAAAAGATACGGGTACTAGGCTAGATGGCTTCCTCACGTTCTCATGTGGCTCCTTGGCTCCATGATGCCGCCACTGCACTGTAACACCTGTAAAATTCATTTCGTAATCATTTACATTTTAATGAATTTTATTACTGGACGGGTGTTACTGTTTCGAGGCCATTTGTGTGACTTTGTACTTTTGGGCTTGGGCCTTGTGGGCCAGCTTCTATTTGCGTATCCTTGTGCGTGGTTGGCACTGTGCGTGTGGGGCCCAGGTGTGGGTCGATGTGGGTCCCAGGTGTGGGGTCCGGGCCGTGGGTCAGTTGTTGTGGCTAGTGGTTGGGCGGAGTGGCCAGTGTGCTCTGCAGTGTGCTGGTGGCTGAGACATGCATGTGAGCACGCTCGCAGCTTCTACATTTGCAGGCTTTATAAGCCTCACCGCACTCCTTCGTCACTCGTCACCGTCTTCCCCTTCTTCCTTCTTCCTTCTTCATTTCCCCTCCTCTTCGACGTGCGCACTTCTCCCTCCTCACCTTCCCTTCCCTTCCTCCCCACTCCTCCTTCTACACCCCCTTCTCCATTTCCCCTGTCCTCCCTTATTTTTCCCTACTATGCGTCGAGAGAGAGAAAGAGAGAGAGGGAGAGAAGTGGAGGGCTGCAGTGGCTCGTGTGGCGTGTGGAGCTTGGGTGGAGCGCTCCCGTGGTCGTGGCTACGCCTGTGTACGTCGGAATCGGTCGAAGATCGCCGGAGCTCATTTTTAGGTACACATCTCCACCTCATGTAGTAGAGAGCATGAAAATGGTAGAAATCGATAAGGTTGCATGAAATCTAGGTAAATTTACATTCCTAGAATTTATTGTGATTTTATGAGAATTTATGGTGAATTTTTGGATATTTATGGCAGTTGGTGTGTTTTGGGTCATTTTGACCCTTTTGCCTTTATGATTTTATATGTTGATGCATGGTGAATGGATTTTAGTTTTGTTTGTTTGGATTTGGAGTAGACTCGAGGGTCTACATCTTATGTTTTATGTAATATTTTTGGTGTTTGTTTAGGGGGTCCGATCGGAGGTCCTAGTTGGGGAGATTTCAAATTGTAGGGTTTGGGTCGTTTTCTGCTTTTTGCAGAATTCAGCATACCGAACCATTTCGGTATGCCGTTTTTTTCTGTCAGTTTAGGTCCTCTGGTCGAAATTCGGTTGTCCGATTTTGGACAGTCGCCCGAATCATGAAATTTCGGTCGACCGAACCAATTTCAGTATACCAAATTTGGCCTAAGTGTTGACCGTTGACCAGATTCGGTCCATCGATCCAGATTGGTCCACTGAACCAGGGATTTTTGGTATACCGAACCTATTTTTCGGCATGTCGAATTTGGGCCCAAATATATTATAAAATGTGTTTCCCAAGGGCTTTCTAGATTACTGTGTTTCATCCCATTGAGAGGGACTATGGGCCATCTGTGGTGGTCTCCTGGGACCCTTGATGCGCCGTTTTGCCGAGCTTTTAGAAGAATTTTCAAAGATATGAAAAAATGGTTTTCGAAATGGATTTCAAAGAAATAGTTGGCCTATTTTGGAAAATGTTTTCCTGGTTTTTTGTGTGCGGGTAGAGATAGTGTGGGACCGTGTCATCGGGACTCGGGAATGTGATGACATTCTCGGGTGGTTGAGCGTGACTCCCTGGTTGAGGTCGGGGGCCGAGATACTTGAAACTGAGGGGCATCGGGTCTTGGAGGTATGAGACTCCTTGACTGTTGTCTCAAGGCTAGGGTTTTGGTCCATGGGTTGAGGTGTCTTGTGACATGACGAGGAGGTATGATACTCCTGTTGTTGCTGTGAGTACTAAGGCTCGGGTGTCGTCGGGTGTGGAGGTATGACACTCCCTCCCGAGCACCGTGTGTGGAGGACACCATGAGGAGGTAGACCCTGTGGTGGTCAATGCGGGTGGGACACGTGCCCCGTAGTTGGTAGCGTCCTAAGAGACAGGTTAGCCTTCCCAAGGAGGGGTTGGCTTTTGAAGGTTCTTTAGAGAGGGAGAATTGTGGGATGGTGAACGCTCCTACACAGGGTGGTCGTCACCGTGGCAGTGTAGAGCACTATGGTCGCTCCTTAGTGGACTGCGTGTGGCCAAAGATAGGTTGCCTGGCGTCGGCCTTCCTGACTCACTGTGTGTGGTTTTGGCCATTGAGGGCCTTTGTTTGTGGCATTGGGCTAGTAGAGCCCTGATTGTGGTTTTGGCAGGTGTGGGCCTAGTTTGTGAGGTCTTGGGAAAATAGTTTGCGAAATGAATTTAAAAGGAAAATTGATTATAGTTTTGTTTTCGGTGCTTTTCCTTAGGGTGCGTACTGGGTGACTTTGGTCACTCATACGTTTTTCCTTGTATTTTTGGTTTGTAGGTGCAGACATGCAGAGAGTTAGCGTAGTGCATATACTCTGGAGTCTTCTAGCCACACACATAGGTTCCTAGTAGTTAGATATTTACTGTTTGGCTTTAATTTTCCCATAATTTACTTTGTTTTAAATTATTGTGGAAAATTTGGGATGTGACATGCACCATGACTAGTGGAATCACCTTGTTCTGCAGTACTTGTTCCTTGCGATCGACAATCTGGAAGGCATCCTCCACAAAGGACAAATCTTCCTGGAGTCCCTCTGGCTAAACTGGGATCACATGAGATGTGTCAGCCAAACACTTCCTCAGCATGGAGACATGGAACATGTCGTGCACAGACGACATCTCTAGTGGTAGATCCAATCGAAAAGCAACCTCATTGATCCTTTGGGTGATCTGGTACCGACCAATATAGCGAGGACTAAACTCCTCATGCTTCCTGAACCTCATGACATCCTTGGTTGGTGACACCTTTAGAAACACATAGTCTCCCACCAGAAATTCCAACGGTCTCTGCCTCCTGTCTGTATAGTTCTTCCACTGACTTTGTGCAGCCAACAACCTACTACAGATCAAATCAACCTTGTCTGCATACAGCTGCACAAGCTCAAGACCAATCAACTGACGCTCGCCCACCTCTCTCCAGCAAACTGGCGATCTGCATGGCCTACCGTACAAAGTTTGTACAACACCCTCCCGATGCTTGAGTGATAACTATTGTTGTAGGCAAACTCAATCAATGACAGATGGTCCTCCCAACTCCGTTGAAAGTCTAAGGCAGATGCTTTGAGCATATCCTCCAGCGTTTGGATAGTCCTCTCTGTCTAACCATCCAACTGAGGATGAAATGCTGTACTATAGTTAGCACTGTGCCAAAGGCCTCCTGCAGAGTTCTCCAGAACCTTGAGGTGAATCGCCAAACGGTGCATCGTAAGCTTCACCCTAATGGCCAGGAAGTGACTAGACTTGGTTAGTTGATCCACGATCACCCACACGATGTCGTTCTTCCTCTGAGTCTGCGGCAAACCAGTCACGAAGTCTGTGGAGATGTGCTCCCACTTCCACTTGGGAATATCCAACGTGTAACACTCGTAAATTCATTTTGTAATTATTTACATTTTGATGAATTTATTCTTAAACAGGTGTTATTATTCCTAGGCCCATTTGTGTGTTTTGTGATTTTGGACTTGGGCCTCGTGGGCCGGCTTCTGTTTGCGTGTCCCCGTACATGGTTGGCACTGTGCATTGTGGCACTATGCTTGTGGGCCTAGATGTTGGTCTATGTGGGCCCGTGTTGGTGGGTTGGTTGGTGGTGTGGGTTTGGTGTGCTCATGCGTAGTGTTGGTAGCTAGGACTTGCAGGTGCGTACACGCCTAGCTACCATTTTGCATGGCTTTATAAGCCCATGTGCGCCCGACACATGACCAGCTCACCCTCCTTCTCCTTCTTCCTCCGTGAATCTTCCCTCCTCCTCTTGAGCGTCACCTCCCTGTCTCCCTCTCTCTACTCATTTTCCCCACTCACTCCATCCCTCCCTCACTCACCCTTTTTCTCTCCCGTCTCACCCACGTCTCCTCCTCTACTTATTCCTCTCCTCTTGTTCGGTGTGTTCGAGAGTCAACGGCAGTGTGTGGTGGCATGCGAAAGCTTGTGGCAGTGGTGTGTGGCTCTATGGAGTCATCCCAAGGGTCGTGGAGGCTTCGGAGGCTCATGGGTGGCCAGTGGCCGGAGTTGGGTCGCTGGAGGTCGTATTACGGTACGCACCTCCAAATCAAAGTGTAGAAAGTATGAAATTGGTAGAAAATGATAGGAATGCATGAAATCTAAGTAAATTTACATTCCTAGAATTTATTGTGAATTTATGGGAATTTACGAAGGCATTTATGGCGTTTTATGGTGGTTGTTGTGGTTTGAATCTTTTTGACCCCTCTATGCTTACGAATTTATATCTTGCTGCGTGATGTATGGATTTCGATTTTGTTTGTTAGGTTTTGGAGTTGACTCAAGGGTCTACCACATATGTTTTATTTGAAATTTTTGGTGTTAGTTTTGGTGGGTGCACCCTTGGTTCCCAATCAAGGCAATATTCGGGTGCCCTGCTGCAGGCTGTCTAAATTCAAACAGAAAACTAAGGGCACGGGCCAATTGCGTGGGTTCAACAGTGACTCTGGCCCTTGGTCTAGGTTCTATTAGCATTCAGATGAAAGTGCAAAGGGCGTGGGCTAGATGCGTGGGTTGCTGGAGGTTTTCCCTGGATTTTTTTGGAAATGTATTTTGAATGCAGTAGTTTCTCGGACTATTTGTTTTGCCCATTTGAGATGGGGTCGTGGGCCTTCAGTGGTGGTCTCGTGGGACACTTGATATGCCATTTTCTCAAGGTTTTGAAAGAGTTTCCAATGATATAAAATAGTTTTGAAAATGGTTTTTAAAGAGATGAGTTGGCCGTTTTGGAAATGATTTTGCTGGTTTTCTATGTGCCGACCGAGACACCATGGGACCATATCGTCGGGACCAGGGAATGTGACGGCATTCTCAGGTGGTCGGGCACATCTCCCTAGTTGAGGTCAAGGGCCGAGATACTTAAGTCTAAGAGTCATCAAGTCTTAGAGGTATGAGACTCCCTGATTGTCGTCTCAAGGCTAGGATTGTAGTCCGTAGGTTGAGGTGTCTTGTAGCATGACGATGAGGTATGATACTCCTACTGTCACTGTAAGCACTAAGGTTTGGGTGTTGTCGAGTGTGAAGGTATTACACTCCCTCTAAGCACTATGTGGAGGACACCATGAGGAGGCGTACACTGTGGTGGCCAATGCGGGTGGGACGTATGCCCCATAGCTGGTAGCATCCTGAGTGACAGGACAACCTTCATAGTAAGGGGTTGGCTTTGTAAGGATTCTCTAGATGAGACAATCACATGACGGTGAACGCTCCTACACAGGGTGGCCATCACTGTGGTAGTGCAGACACTGTTGGTCACGGTTCGATGGACTACTTGTGGCTAGAGTTGGTTGCCTGGTGCTGGGCTTCTCGACTCACTGTGTGTGGTTTTGGCCATTGAGGGCCTCGTTTGTAGTTTTGGATTGGTAGAGCCCCATTTGCTGTGGTTTTCGGCCTTATGGACCTGGTTTGTGAGATTTTAGAGGAAATGATTTGTGAAATGAATTTAAAGGAGAATTAATATAGTTTTGTTTTCTATCGTTTTTGTGAGATGCGTGTTGAGTGACTTCTGTCACTCACACTTGTTCTTTGTGGTTTTTGAGTTGCAGGTGCAGGCATGCAGTTGAGTCCTAGCATAGTGCATATAGTCTGAAGTCTCGTAGCTACACACATAGGTTCCTGGTAATTGATAGTTCTATTTAGCTTTTAATTTCTTGTAATTTAATTTGTTTTAAATTATTATGGAAATTTAGGGCATGACACAACGACTGCAAGGTCCCTCCATGTCTCTGGTGCTCTGCCTTGACCAACTAGTAGGTTGTACACCTTGCCACATGGTCAGCAACATTTCTCTTCATGCCAGGCCACCAAAAGTTCCACTTCAGATCTTGGTACATCTTCATACTCTTAGGGTGAATAGTGTACCTAGACCGATGCGCTTCATCGAGCAAACTCTGTCTGGCCTCCTCATGCTAGGGCACATATAGGCGTATGTCATACCTCAACACCCCATATGCCCCAACAGAGAATTGGGGCTCTCCACCAGCCTCTAGCTTCTCAAACACAGCCTGAACAAATGGATCCAACTGCTGACAAGCGACAACAAACTCTATCAACTTAGGGCGAATAGACAAGTTGGCCACCCAAGCACCAACCATCCCCCAAGCTTGCTGCTTCGACTTGCAGCTCACTAGATCCTCCAGCAATGTCCACTTCTTGACCATCAGGCTCGCTATCACGTGTGTACACCGACTCAAGGAATCGACGACTACGTTAGCCTTGCCAGGGTGGTAGGACAAGCTGAAATCATAGTCCTTCAGATACTCCATCCAACGGTGCTGCCTCAGGTTGAGGTCCTTTTGCGTGACGATATACTTCAAGCTCTAATGATCAGTGAAGACCTCAAGCTGCTCCCCATACAGATAGTGTCACCAAAGCTTGAGAGTGAACACTACGACAACCATCTCCAAATCGTGGGTTGGGTAGTTCTTCTCATGGTCCTTTAGTTGTCACGAAGCTTATGTGGTGACATTTCTATGATGCATCAGAACACACCTCAACCCAACACCACTAGAGTCACTATACACTGTGAAGCCACCACTTCAAGAAGGTAGAGTAAACACAAGGGCAGAAACTAGACGAGACTTCAGTTCTTGAAAACTCGCCTCACAATTTTGGTCCCAGCAAAACGAAACTCCCTTCCGGTTCAACTCTGTCAAAGGCAGTACTATGGAGGAGAAATCCCTAATAAACCTCCTATAATAGCCCGTCAGGCCCAAGAAACTCCTAATCTCCGCCATTGTCCTGGGTCACTCCCAACTGCTCACTACCTCAACCTTGGCTGGATCCACTTTGATGCCTTCTCTAGAAATCAAATGGCTAAGGAACATAACTTCACTTAGCCAGAACTCACACTTGGAGAATTTGGCGTACAACTAGTGATGCCTCAGAGTATCCAAAATCGCCCTCAAATGCAAGACATGAGTCTCTACATCAGGGGAGTAAATCAGCACGTCATCAACAAAAACCACAGCCAACTAGTCTAGAAAAGGGCTGAAAATCCTATTCATCAGATCCATAAATGTAGTCAGAGAATTGGTCAAGCCGAAAGGCATGACCATGAACTCGTAATGCCTGTACCGCATCTGGAAAGCAGTCTTCTGAATGTCTGAGTCTCGTATCCTCAACTGGTGATATCTTGACCTCAGATCAATCTTTGAGAATACAGATGCAGACTGCAACTGGTCGAAAAGGTCATCAATGCAGGGCAAGGGATACTTGTTCTTCACTTAGTTCAGCATCCGATAATCTATATACAACTGGAGCGAACCATCCTTCGTACAGACGAACAAGACGGGCGCTCCCCATGGAGACACACTCGGCCTAATAAATCCCTTGTCCAACAACTCCTATGTAGACACCCTGATTTTGAAATCACATGGCAGTAGGCACCTCTAGAAAGATGCTCTAGTTGCGATCATCAAAACCCTAATTAACAAACCTAAAACCCTAAACCCTAGCTCCAACTAAACCCTTAAACCAACCTAAGCCCACACAAGCCCAGTTAGGCCCACACCAGTCCACTCTAACCTAATCAAAGCAAAAAATAATAATTAAGAATTAGAAATAAACAAAAGTCATTTAAAACACTTAAAATCCAAATTAATCAAATAGAAAACCCAATTAAACTCAAAATTAAATAAAATCCACTTAAATCCACTTGAAATCCAATTAATTACGTGAAAACCCTAATTAAAGTCAAAATTAAATAAAATCCACTTAAATCCACTTAAAATCCAAATTAATCAAATAGAAAACCTAATTAAAGTCAAAATTAAATAAAATCCACTTAAAATCCAATTCACTAAGTGAAAACCATAATTAATCAAATAAAAACCCTAATTGAAGAAAAAATCCATTCAAACCATTTAAAATCTAAATTAAAACCCTAATCAAGTAAAACTTAATAAAATCCATTAAAAATTACAGCTAATTAAAAAGAAACCCTAATCCAAAATCAAGCAAAATCAAGGAAGTCAAAATCTAAGTCAAAACCATAATAAAATCTAATTAAACCAAAATTTAAACTAAATATCTGATTAAGTCAAGTAAAAGCTGATTAATCCAAATTAAAACACAAACACAACTTTAATCCACTTAAATTTAGAAAAACCCTAATTAATTAAACCCAAAACCCTAATTAAAATCTAAAACCCCTAAATTAAAATCCAAAACCCTAATTAAACCAAAAACCCTAATTAAACTCAAAGTCCTAATTAAAATCTAAAACCCCAAAATTAAAATAATTAAGTAAGTCCATGCATCCTTCAATCAAAAACCTTAGGAAAAGCAAAAAATAATTCTAGTGACCCCGATTCTCCGGCGCCATTTCCGGTGATCACTCCCGAGATCTCCGGTGCTCAATCGTCCTCTCGTGTGATCTTTGGACCTTCCTCCTCCGTCATGCCCCCAATGCAACAGCAGCCAGGCCTTGCGAGGGAAGATCGACGGTGTGGGAGAGCTCTGCTAGCATTTAAAAGGAATTCAGTTGCCGACAGTTGGGGGCCCATACGGAAAAACACACTCCAGCCCACGAAAGCCCTCCCTCAGACGCGAACCACCAGACGTCTTGCACGTTCCCCACGTTTAGACCTTCTCCTCCAGCCTCTTTTCGCAACCCAGAATCCCAACCACTGTCGTCGGAGCATTGACCCCGAGAACTGCCGTCGAGCTTCACCGGGGAGGCACATAATCCAGTCAGGTAATTCTTTGATCTTGTTCACTTTTTTTCTTTGTCTTAGGTCCATTAGTTCCTGTAAGTCCATTGAGTCGCATTTTGATGGAGACACACCCCCTGTATACCGTCGACCCCTTTCGGCGATGGGTTCTCTATCACCAGTGAGGCCTCAGGTCTCCTGATTCCTAGCAAGGCTCCATGGGCCTTTCCTTCTTCTCTTTCCCCTTCCTCCTCCTCTTCCTTGAATCCCTATCACTTTGGGGAGGCCCCTCCAGTGCCTGAGGATGTCGTCGTTGCTCCACCCACGACCGCCTTCACCGTGGATTCTCCTTGGATGCTACAGGCATGCCAGCTCCAGACCACCGCCACCAGGAGCTCCCCTATGACCCTTTGAAGATCCTCTGGTCTCCGTCGGATCGCCACTGCCGCTGCAACACCTCCTCGACGTCGATAGTCCATCCCGCCGGAGCCCACGAAGGGGAAAGCACCCTCGGGCCGTTTCAGCCACAACCCCAACTCCCCAGAGCCTCGCCGTGTTGCCCTGGGGCTTCTTCGATCGCCGCTGCGCTAGGCCACCGCCCCTAGAGGCACTCTAGTGGGAGCCCCCGTTGTCGGAGACGAACACCGACTAGTGGGGATCGACGACACACTCTTGCCGTTGGGAGTCCAATCCTCTCTGTTGGATTTCTCGCCTACCTCCTCCTTCAGCTTTTCTACTTCTCTAAACGCCGATCAGTCCCTGAGAGAGCTCAGATGAGCCTCCCTGGCCATCACCACCGGTGATCTTCGAATCACCAGCGGTGACTATTAGTTTATGTTATGTTTTTATTTAGAGTCCTAGTTAGTTTTAATACCTTACAAGTAGGTCCTAGGATTTTGTGCCCTAGCCCCTGAGCTTTTGATTAAACTTTCATTTCTTTAGTTTTGCTGTAAATATTGCATTTTTTTTACCCTATTTCATCTTAATTTCAATCTCAGTTCTGTAGATATATGTTTTCTCACAATTAAATCCCTACATTCATGTTTTCTTTGCAATCAAGTCCTAGGAATTTATTCTTTGACCCTTGGATTCTCCTTTCTATAAAAATTGCATTGTAAATATTGCACATTTTATCCCATTTGATTTTTAATTCCATTCTCAGTTCTATTCATGCAAGTTTTAAGCCCTTGAGATCATGTTTTCCTTACATTTAAGTGCTGAGCTTTCCATTGAGCCCTTAGAGTTTTTAAAGATGAGTTTTTCTTTGTAATATTCTCATTCTGACCCTAAGAAACTTCATAATTACACTGATCAACACAAAAGTCTAGTTTTTATCACATGTAAGCCCTGTAATTTTGCATGCAGTCCCCTGAGTTCTTAACAAACAATCCCTGAGCATTGGAAATTTGCATCTAGACCCTTAAATTAATTTTAAATCAATCATTTAGGGTTTTAATTGTTTTCTCACATATTTTTGATATTTTCCACTTATTGCATTTCATATTTTGCATTAAATCATAGATTTCCTTTAAAATCATGTTTGCATTGTAAATTGATCTTTAGTTTCATATTTTAATCCAATTTGCACTTATGTGTGAATTTTGCACTTTAGACCATAAGTTTTCAGGAAACTACCAAGGTGCAATTTTCACACATCTCAGTGCCACATTGTCATTCGATTCATCATTTGCACACTAGGACAGAGGCCATTGAGTATATTTTAATCATGACGTTCCCCTTTTTCGTGAATTTTGCATTTTAGTCCTAGTCTTGTCCTTTACTGTGTTTACGTCGTTTTATTGTTTTTAAAACCTTGTCCTTTGCATGTTTTCTTGAAATTAACATTTTCTTAACATTTTGCATACATTTTGACATATCTTAGACCATGTATCATCCCCATACGTACATTTAGTACATCTGGCCACTAAAATGACCAAATTACCCCTATGCCACCTATTCATGCACATGCATGTTAGTTTTTACACTCAGTCTTGCATAATCTTTGTCCAGGTCTTTCTTTAGCACCTTTTACACAATTAGGTACACATTTATGCATTTTACATAGTTTTTATCACATTTGCGTATCAGTCCATCCTTTTTAAGTAAGTCTGCATCCCATGTGCTTCTTTCGTGGATTTTCCTCAACCCATTTTCCTATGTCTGACATTTGATTTGATCCCTTTTATTTTGTATTCTTGGATTTTTTGATTTGATTTGGATTTCATTGCCTAAAGGCATACACTATTTGACCTAAAGGCCCACATTGGACCACTTGCGGATTATTTCTCCTTTTTGATTTTCATGACTTTTTCTATGATTCCAATGACTTGGGTTGGCCCAACTTTTGATCCTTTTGATAGAAGTATGGTTTTCCCAAGCTTTCTTTCCAAAAACACCGTCATTTTATGAGATTTTCTTCACATGTCATCATTTGCCTATTTTAATGGGATTTCTTTGCAATTTTTCCATTCGGGTTTCCAAGATGTTTTCTACAATTCTAATGATTTGGGCCTATTGCATTTTTGCTACTCTTGATTTCATTGTGGTTTTCCAGAGCGGTCCTTCCAAAAAATGTTGTCATTTTATGTGAATTTCTTCGCATATCAAAGTTTGCCCGTTTTACGTGGACTTCTTTGCACTTTTTTCGTCTTGATTTCCATAATGTTTTCTATGATTCTGACAACCTGAGTCAGTTGCATTTTTGACATTCTTGAGACCTATATGATTCTCTGAGCCATTCTCGCCTAGAACCTTGTCATTTCATGTGATTTTCTTTGTCATGTCGTTTTTCATGATTGCGATATTTTAAGTGGATTTCTTCGCAGTTTTTGCATATCGTCTTCCACATCCATCCAGTCTTGACTTGGCATTCATATTAGCATGTTTAGAGCATGATCTAGGCTTAACAAGCATTCATCTAGCCTATAGCAAGCGAATTAGACTAGAAAGATCGAGTTTCTCGGGCGTATGGGGGTGCTTAACACCTTCCCCGTGCGTAATAGGAATCCTTACCCATCCTCTAGTAAATAGACATCTGGCCTTCACATCCGTATCTCATGCATTCAATCCTTTGTAGTTTGTTTGCGGTTTTCCTCATCTTTCCCTTAAAAGACTAGGTGGCAACTCCTTTTCTTTTTTTGTTTTATCCTATCTTACGCCTTTGCCATCTTGGCATGGTTGTGATCTCCTCTCTCTGACGTGACTCCATGTCTGATCCTTGGCCAGACATGGTCACAGAACTGGCGACTCTACTAGAGACAGTAGATCCTGGCTTTCAAGGTAGTCTTTTCGTTTTCTTGCTGAGGCTTTGGCTTCACAAACTTTTTGTTTACTTTGTTTGTGATTTTTTGCTTATTTAGCACGCTTTCCGCACTTTCTTTTTCACATTTGCTCTGTCACTGTACTTGCGTGCCACATGCTTTGCCTTTTGAGATGATGGATGTTTTTCTTTTCACAACCATGATGTCACGACACTTGCACATGCCATGATCATGCCTTTTGCTTGTTGTTTGCTTGCTTGCTTGCCTTACTTGTGTGTTTTCTTCCCCTTTTCGCACTTGACATGCCTAGGAGAGTAGAGACATGTTTGTTTCCCCTTTCTAGTTAAAATAAAACACACAAACTCAGAGAACGTATAATAAGGCAAAACTAGAGATCAAATCAGACTCTCTTCCTGGTTAATAAAATGCAAGTAAAAAACACAAAAGCATATTGCATGATTGATCATTTAGGGCATGCATCTTCTCCCCTGAGTCCACCTACAGTCTGCGAAGGACAATTGTAGTCACCTGTTCTATAGCTTTGGCATAGGAAGTGTTGCTAGTTTGTCCCCCCTTATCTGGGGTCGTGTCGGTGTTAGTAGAGGGTACATCTCCATGCTACTATAGGAGATGAGGTCACCAACGCACAACCCGTTCACTGCCTACACTTTGGCCAAGATTTAGAACAGGGACCTTTACTTTCTAGCCTGAGTCGGAGACCTATTTACCCATACGTGATCTCGGAGTAGATGACCTTCTAGGAAACACTTAGTTGGTGAGAGAGAGCATGTTAGTTGCATCCATGTGCATGAATGCCATTCATGCCACTATAACAACTGCATCTTGTTATTGGTTCTAACACCAGTAGTTTCCTTCTTTTTCTCAGTTAGAGCGTGAGCTCCTTAGCCACTGCTCGAGTGTTCCTACCTTGACTCCCCTGTTTGCGATGCTTCATTGCTGATCGTCTTTTCCTGAGTTATTCGTCACTTTGACGATAGCTCGTCCTAGGATTCATCCCCTTGTTTGCCACTGTAGTCTGGTTCTCAGTTCCCAGTCAGCCATGGCTCAATGTACTAGTGAGTCTCTGTGTGCCACTGTTTCTCTAAAGGGCACTCCATTTTCAGCCCCTCCTACCCTTACTATGTCTTCAGCTATTCACTTTGTCCCCTTCGTACATCACGGAGGTTCTATCCCCTACCCTGTAGGACATCCACTGACCTTGTCCAGTCTGGAGCCAGACACTAAGGCTATCTCAGTGACCCCAGCCTTGGTTCCAGATGTATCACTGACGGCCTCACTTCCTTAGGGTTCCTTCTCTTTTAGCACCCAGCCTACAGTGGCAACATCTCTTGCAGTTTCACTGCCTCCAGGAAAACCTATGGTCGTTCCACCTTTGACATACGGACCTCTGGCTGTGCCATCCCTCGTTGTCCTTGAGGGATCTCCTGCCGCACAGGTAGAATATCTATTGGCCCTTGCCCAGAAGATCAAGGGCATGGCTTTTGCAATCCATTCTACCATAGACCCTAATGTTCTTGAGGTTCCCTGGCTACCTGCTCCAGTGTTCCAAGCATCAGCACCACCACGTCAGCCCTCACCCTAGCTCCTCACTGCACCCACTTTAGGTGTGACACCACTGCCTCAGACACACCACCTCACCGCACAACATTCTACTCCAGCATTTGGTGGTCAGCCCTTTGGGTTGGCTAGAGTACAACACCCACAAAGCCTGCAGCCTGGCGCCGTATCGCTGCAGCAGTTGTTAGTCCCACATTCAGCGCCCACTGCCACTCAACTTTCTACTCATCCTCCTCTAGCACACCATCAGGTTTAGGCACCTTGGCTCCCACAATCACATCCTGCACTTTTGCACGGATATGCTGGCCATCATGCCACAGCACTAGGTGGCATGATGGTGGACCCGGAGGAGCACTTATGTGCTACCCACATAGCATATGCAGCTGTTCCCCCTACTGCATCACCTTCATCGACAGTAGCTCCAGATACCCTCCACGCTAGGGTGGGTGACCTGGAGAGAGCACTTCGACAAGTGTGGGGAGGTGACCGCCAACCCTATGGATTCCGGGACCTTTGTTATTTCCTAGATGCGACACTCCCATTGCATTTCCAGATCCCAGACTTTGAAAAGTATAATGGTAAGGGTTGCCCCATTTCACATCTTAGGGCCTAATGCAGAGATCTCGCTCAGCTCCAAGCTGACAAGAGGCTGTTGATCCGCCTCTTCTAGAAGAGTCTCACTGATCCATCCCTCAAGTGGATCACGTTACTTGACATGGGCTCGATCAAGACTTGGAACGACCTCTCACAAGCATTCATGGACCAGTATGCCTTTAATCTCGACTTGGTCCCAAAGAGGGAGGACCTTGTCGCCACACGATAGAAACCCCACAAGCCGTTTGGGGAGTACGTTGGCCGCTAGCACGCCCTCGCATCGCAAGCAGGGCTGTAAATGGGTCAGGTGTAACCTGTTAACCCAAGTCAACCCGACCCGTTAAAAACAGATTAAGGTAGAACTTTTGTATACCCGTTGATCCGTTAACCCATCACCCGCTAACCCATAAATTTAATGGGTCAGGGTTTGGGTAGCATACTACGGGTACCTGTTAACCCATTAACCCGGGGGTAATTAAGTAAATTTACCTAAACCCTAACATTTTAACATAAAATATAAATATGTATAAGTATATATAACATTTTAAGTTTTAACCTAAGCAGTAAGCATACCCCGATACGGCGATACCCACAGCCCGCACCCCGCAGCCGACTCTCCCCCCACGACGAGCGACGGTGTGACAGCCGAGTCTCTCCCTCGAGTCGGCGGCAACACCGGTAGTATGTCAGTCCATCTCCCTCTCCCGCTATTAGCTCTCCATCACCAGCAGTCCTTCTCTCCCTCTCCCACTCTCGGCACTCCAACAGTCGACAGGAGGACTGGCAAACTCTCCCTCTTCGGTAGTCGACAGGAGGAAGAGGAACCACCTCCCGCTCTCCGGCACCGGCAGTCGACCTCTCTCTCGCTCTCAGCTCTTCCCCTCACTCCGACGCACCATCGTCCATCGATAGGACTCCCCTCCCGCTCTCAGTTCTTCTTCTTGTTCATGTTATTTTTTGATGCAAAGATGTTGTTTAAGTGGATTTCAGTGTATGGGAGGAGTGTCATAATTTTTGGGCATTTTCCTAAGGATTTATCAGTGATTTTGTAGGAATGGGTATCGTTGAGCTGATTTTTGAGTTTCCTTGCTTTAATCATGTATATCTTGATTTATGGGTGTTGAATTCATGTGATTTTTGTTCCATGTGATAGGGATGAAAAAATGCATGGGTTTCAAATATGATTCCTAGTTTAGGTCTAGTAGTCAAAAGAAGAATGAAAAATCTGATTTACTTGGAAATGGAATCAAGAGATGCTAAAAAATTCAAAGGGAAATTGAGTGAAGCAAATTGTCCATAGAATGTGTAAAAAAAAACAAATCAGCTATGACTAAGGTCCTATTGGTCCTTTACATGACTCCTTATAGGCACTAAATAAGACAGTTTAAGAATTATAAAAAAGTCACCTGTTTCACCCGTTAACCCTACCCATCATCCGTTATTCTAATGGGTAGTGGGTAGGGTAGCGGCTAGAATTTTGTAAGACGGGTATTAACCCGACCCGTTACCCATTAAGAAAGGACGGGTTAGGGTTAGGGTAGACCTCTAACCCAACCCAACATGACCCATTTACAACCCTAATCGCAAGTGAGAGATACACCCTCCGACGAGGAGTCTATCTAAATCATTATTCGAGGTGTGTAGCCAGATGTTGGGGCTCTGTTGAGCATTCAACCTGTCACCACCTTCCTGTCTTTGATTCGAGCAGGTGCACGTGTAGAGAGCTCCCTCTACAATGGCAGCTTTCCTGCACTTGCCACGTTTGCCAAACATGCCGCGTCTCGGGATCACCATGCGAGCAGCAGCACTCTATAGACACCTTGATTTTTGAGGCAGCTTGTTGATGGATTCAGTAGCGATGAATTCAGATCGTGCATTTCCAAAAAAACCAGAATCCTCCAAGTGCATCAAACTATCCTAAAGTCATAGATTAGACCCTAGAATTAAATCCAACATCCTACTTAGCACATTTAACTGGCATAGCCAGATGGCACACCTTTTCGGTACATTTTTGTAGCACACTAGTATGGCACATCTTATTGAAGCACTAAATAAGCACACCAGAGTAGAGTACCTACTTGGCACACCTATGTGGTGCACATACCAGGCGCACCTCACTGGCACACTTGGCTAGCGCATATAGGTGGCGCACAAGCTCGATTCTAGGTCGCTGGCTGTTCATTTGCATAGCGAAACTCCAGCCATTATACCCATAATATGCTATAACTTTCGACCATTATCAGCATAACGATCATTCTCTTGGTCTTAGGGGAGGTCCATTGGTTTCTTGAGCCTTTAGAACTTCCAAGCTCTACCTATATAAACCCTTGGTAGTCATTGGGAAAAGGGGATGGAAAAAGAGAGAAAGGAAGAGCCTTTGCATCTAACACAAATACCCACGACAAAGCTTTTATCCAGAGGCAAAAACTCCCACCCTTGAGTAGGAGATCATCCACCAAGTGTTGAGAAAAGCCCCCTCATCCATACCTTCCACAAAGTTCTTTCTTTTGCATCACTTGGAGGCTATTTGGGGGGAAGAAAATCCCTGTTTTCTTCAGCCATCAAGGTCATCTCAAGCCACTTGTGGAAGAGTACAAGAGCACACCAATAGGTAAGCATTCAGCCTTTCTTGTAGCTAGATTTCTTTTCATGAATATGGGATATGTAACCATGCCGATGGGGGTGGCCCACAAATGGGTGGTACGTGTCCAGAAGAGTGGCAAAGCTACGACAGAAAGAAAAGGGGAAAAAATGCAAAATGCAGGAGTCGCCACCTAGTATATTATAGAAGACGAGGAAAACCATAAAACACATGAAGAATCATGCAAACAAATAAAAAGGGGCTGTGTAAACCAGAAATGTGGGTAAGGATCCCTATTACGTGCAAGGAAGGTGTTAGGCACCCTCGCATGCCCGACGAATCGATCTTCTAATGATTTCTCTTTTTGCAAATGAAATGTCGGCTTTGCAGCCTTTTGCTGTACGCCCGAGGGCGATATGCCATGCCACGCAAATGCTTGTGGTGTCTATAATATAGGCGCATGATGTCTAGGGGTGTGTCCTAATGCTCAGAAATATCACACGTGTGCCGGGCCAAGAGTTAATGCAAGAACATTGCATAATAAGATCAGGGATCTAATATCTTGAGCGATTTATCATCCATGCTTACTATATGCCTAAATGCAAGCTAAAATGCAGGAAAATCGCTGAAAACAGGGATGTGCCTTCCTAATGCACCAAGGAAGAAAATCTAATGAAAACCCAGAAGCAAATCGGGTCGAGAAAGCACGCAAAACACAGGAAAGATATGCTGTGTGCTACCGAAAACAGGTCACTGTGCCTGTTTGTTGCGCCAGACTGGTGCGTCAGTCTGGAGCACCACCTATGTACGTCTAGGTGGGCCAGTGATGTATGTAGAGGAAAAAAACAGGAAAGCCAGGTAAAGCCAAACATCAGAAGGTGCATTCTAGAAAACATGCAATAGAACCATTCTGGAAAAGATTCAGAAAGCAAGTTTTAAAAGAGTTAAAATATGTAAATGCAATGCAATGACCTTGAGCTCAAGGGCCTGAAGCCTCACACAAGATCTAACTTATTTGAACTAGATGCAGAAAACAATGATCCAGCCAAGCCTCTGGATCATGGACTGACACACATGGTTCTCACAAGGGAGTAAGGTGCAATCAGTCTACCAGATTCAGCCTGGAGCTGAATAACAAAGCAGAAAAAACAAATGGAAAACAGTTTGATTGAAAGCTAAAAACATGCTAATAGCATCTCGGCAAACCAGAGAATCAGTCAGGAAGAAACAAGCTCAAAACTTTGCGGTGAAGTCATGAAGTATGGGGCTAAATGCAAGTGATCTGATCTCGGACCAGTCTGGTGCGCCTGCTGAGTGCGCCAGACTAGTGCGCGGGTTAGGTGCGACAAGGATATGCGCCCCAGGGATTCTGGATCAGACTGTGACCCGATCCAAAACCCACCTGTAAACACCCCGATTTTGAGGTAACCCGGAAATGAGTATCCTTATGTTGCTTTGGATGTGATCAGCCATTAAACCTAGCCCCAAGCCTATTAGCAAGCCAGAACCCAGAAATCTGTGAGGTAGCTGGGCGCACCAATGTGGCGCA
>JAMKQA010037096.1:0-15723 GCA_024699735.1 Posidonia australis | reverse complement strand
CCCCCCCCCCCCCCCCCCACCTCCTACGTCGACGGTGGGGAGTTGCAGTGGCGAGGGTGGAGCTCCGGTGGCTGCGAAGGAGGCGCGACAAGTTGAGAAGAGGAAGGGGTACCTGGATGGTAGTCTGGCTGTCTTCCGGCGATACCTGACGGCGGCGCTCTGGACCGGCGGCTCTGGCTGCGGCGATTCAGAGGGTTCTAGGGCTTAGAGAGAGTCCTGAGGAGATGGACTAGGTTTGGGGAATTGCTAGGGCTCGTTCTGGATGAGGGGGTGGAAGAGAAGGCTTTTTGGCAAGGGGTCTCTCCGACGATCTCTGTTTTTAGTTTTCTCCTCTCCACTCTCTCCAACTCTGATCAGATCTCTTCAGTTGCCTCCCCCTCAATTGGTGGTTTCTCCAGGTTAAAAGGGAGGTGGAACGAGTGAGGAATCGTGGGTCGTGGCAGGCAGTTGGCCAGAACGTGTGAAATGGAGGGGAACGGGAGGCCAGGTGGAGGAAGGAATAAAAAGGCACTATTCCTTTATTTTTCAGTGCCTAAGTCTCTAATTAAACTTGGTTTGGGTTGGGCTTGCGAGTGGGCTCTTTTCCTTCTTCTTTTTTTTGGTTTCTTTTGTTGTTTTAGGCTTTAGGTTTTTGGTATTTAGGGTTTTGATTTTTTTTGGTTTTAGATTTTGATTTTGATTTTAGGTTTTTGATTTTGTTTTGGTGATTTTATTTATTTTTTTTGGTGATTTTAATTAAATTTTTGATTTTTTGATTTTGAAGTTTAATTGTTTTTAAATTAGGGTTTTTAGGGGTTTGAGTTTAATTACATGAGGTTTTAAGTTAGTTTCTTTTGGGATTAATTAAATGATTTAGGGTTTTTAGGATTTTAATCATTCTAGGGTTTTTTATGATTTAATTAATTTGGGGTTTTTTGGTGATTTGATTAATTTGGGGTTTTTTTGTGATTTAATTTGTTGGTTTAAGGTTGGGATTTTCAAGATTTTAATTATTTTAGGGGTTTTTAGGGTTTTGGGTTTTAATTAGAGTTTTTAGTTTAAATAAGGGTTTTTGGGTTGTAATTAAGGGTTTTTTAGTTTAATTAGGGTTTTTGGGTTTTAATTGGGATTTTTTGGGATTTATTTAGATTTTCCTTGAAATTAAATGGATTAAAGTGGTTTAAAATGGATTTTATTTGATTTTGACTTTAATTAGGGTTTTCACTTGATTAATTTGGAATTTAAGTGAATTTTGTTTAATTTTGATTTTTAATTAGTGATTTTACTTGATTAACTTGGATTTTAAGTGAATTTAAGTGTATTTTGTTTGATTTTGATTTTAATTAAGGTTTTACTTAATTAATTAGGGTTTTAAATGTTTTTAGGTGAATTTTGGTTAATTTTGGTTTTAATTAGCGGTTTTTTCTTGGTTTAAGTTAAAGTGGGCTTGTGTGGGCCTAATGGGCTTTTGTGGGCTTGTGTGGGTCTAGGGTTCTAATGGAGTTAGGGTTAAAGGGTGGTGATTGCAACTAGAGCATCTTCTAGAGGTGCCTGCTGCTAAGTGACTGCAAAATTGGGGTGTCTACAACTTCAAAACTCCTCAATCCAAACATAAAACTATTAAGCATGCTGTTCTATAGAAATTCACAAAGGCATAAGACTCATGTGAAATCACTGTAGCATGCATCAAGAACACCCACGAAAATCCCATGAAAAATCCATGAATCAGCATGATATCTTCACAAACACATTATTCATCTCATTCACCACATTATCCCTATTTATGCATGATTTCTACTTCATTATTCATGATCTAACCCTAATCCTCAACATGCCTTAACTGGAAAAGGAAGGAGGAGGGGAGATGCGTACCTAGCTTCGACAAGCCTCGCGTGCCCTCGAGCTCTGACGAGTTCCGCGTGCCCAACATGCTCCAACGAGGCCCGACACAGCTCTTCTCAGCTCGCACGACCTCCCCTAGCACGAAGCTCCCTTCCCACTCTCAGCTCACCTCCAGCCTTCTCCCTCTCACTCGCAGCTTCCTCCCTCAACGCTCGCCACCACCTCCTCCTCTTATCTTCTCTGCCTCGCCTTCCATCCCTAGAATCCCGCAGGCCATCCACCAGCTTCTCTGCTCCAGAGGGGACAAGACATGTAGCCCTCCCGCTAGGCCATACCCGTAGGAGAAGATGGGTCACAGGTCACGGGTGTGGAGAAGAAAGGAGTGGTCACGGGCATGGTTGGGCTCCTTTGACTAGGTCCAACCTCAAATGGGTCTCACCCCCAAACATGGATCCCAATTGCATAAGCAAACCCACAAGCCAAAGAAGTCACACCACAAGGGAAAAACCAGAAGCACAAAGCACAGGGAGAGCCCATAGCCAACAAACACAATCCAGATTAACCATTAACAAACCATATACAAATAATACAGGAAATTCCATAGTTTATATTAATTGAAAAATCAAGCACAAATGTTACAAGCAAAGACCAATCACAACCAACCCCTGTTTATCACTGTGTAGTACCAAAACTTCCGCATCCCTCTTGCTTTGGTGGATAATGTTACGGGCCTAAATGTCTGCCCCTTGCAAACTACAAGCCAGATCGAATTCAAATCTGAGGACATTCCCTAATGTGTAAAGGGAATGACGACATTCGACAACACACACCATGATGCTCTAGAGATTTTGGTTATTCCTTTAATTATTGGTGTAGACACCCCGATTTTGCAGTCACATGATAGCAAAGACCTTTAGAAAGATGCTATCATTGCAACCACCACACTGAAACCTTAACTCCACCAAAATTCTAAACCCTCAAACTCATAAACCCACTCAAGTCCACACAAGTCCATTCAGGCCCACACCAGTCCACTTTGACCTAATCAAAATTAAAACCAAACAAAACTCATTTAAAACATTTAAAACCCTAATTAAAGTCAAAATAAAAAATCCAGCTAAATCCACTTAAAATCCAAGTTAATCAAGTGAAAACCCTAATTAAAGTCAAAATCAAATAAAATCCACTTAAAATCCAAGTTAATCAAGTGAAAACCCTAATTAAAGTCAAAATCAAATAAAATCCAAGCTAATCAAGTGAAACCCCTAATTAAAGTCAAAATCAAATAAAACCCACCTAAAACCATTTAAAATCCAAAATTTAATCAAGAGAAAACCCAAATTAAAACCAAAATCGAATAAAATCCATTTAAGCCACTTCAATCCATTTGAATTCAAGGAAAAAACCTAAATTAAACTCAAAATCCTAAAAATCCTAATTTAAAATCAATTAATTAAGCTAAAAACCCTAATTTAAACTCAAAACTCTAATTAAAACACAAAAACCCTAATTAAATTAATCCCAAAACCCTAGTTAAAATTAAAACTCTAATTAAAACACAAAAACCCAAATTAAACTAAAAACCTTAATTAACCTCAAAACTCTAATTAAAAAAACAAAACCCTAAAACCCTAAAATAATTAAAATTATAAAAACCCCAAAATAATTTAAATCTAAAAACCCTAATTTAAAACCAATTAATTAAAACCTGAATTAGAATCACAAAATCAAAACCTAGTTAAAATCACCAAAACAAATAATAAAAACCTTAAAACATAAAACCCTAAAATCTCTTAAAACCTAAAATGAAAAAAACAAAAAAACCTAAAACTCTAAAAAAAAACAAAAGGCCCAATTGCCAAGCCCAATACAGCACTCATTCTCCCTTCAATCACAAACTTAGGAAATAGGAAAAAATAATTCGAGCGATTGATCTCAATTGCACCCATTCTGTCGATCTCTCTTGCCCCATGTAACACCAACTGCAAGCCACGATCCCAACCCCTTCCACCTCTTTTTAAAGCATGAGAAACCACTAGAACAAGACAGAGAGAGGAGGGATCGGAAGAGAGAAAGAAAACGGAGGGAGCACCGGAGAATAGAAAAGCCTAACAAACCCCATTGGACCCCATTGGAGCCCGAAAAGCATGAGAGCAATTTCTCCAACCTACTTGCAACCCCAGAACCACCTTGAATCGCCGCAGCCAAAGTAGCCACTAGAGAAGTGCCGTCATCGAGCTCCGTCGGGAAGGATGATAACTGCCAACCAAGTACTCCTCTTCCCCACTCTTTCAATCCCAAGCATGCGCCTTAGGTCCAAAAGACTCCCCCTAGCTTCCCCTAGCTTTTTAGACGAGATTAGCCAGAGTAGGCCACCCTGCCAGTCATCGCCTCCACCTTCGATGGTGGGTTCACCACCACCAGTGAGGCCACATGCCTCCTAGGACATATGAGGCCCCATGGGCCTCTCCTCTTTCCTTCTCCTCCTCCCTGAGCTTCCATTGCTCAAGAGGAGTCTAGCTGGCCCTCAATGGCCGGAGATATCTCGCCGCTGCTCTGCACCGTCGATCGTTGCCGTAAAGTCACTGGAGCCCTCCAGACACCCCTGCCGATCACCACCTCCTCCAGAAGCTCCTCCTCGCCGCCTGGAATCTCTCTATGCAACCATGATGTCATTCTAGAGTCCGAAGCACCGCCCCAATCTCCTCCATGGTTATCTCTGGCGACACCACTAGGAGTCTCCTTGTGCCTCCCTAAAGCTTCCCTGGTCTTCGCTGCGTCGCTCCGACTGTCGCGTCGTAGCCAGCTACTCCACCATTGTCCTCTCCAACGTCAACAGCCACTCGCCAAAGCCAGAGGTGGGGTAGGCATCTCAGGCCACCCCAGTGCTGCCCACAGCCCTGGAAAGCTCCGTCGTGCCTCCCTCCAGCCTCTTGAGCCGTCTCTGGAGCCCTCCAGTCGCTGCACCACCACTAGGTCATCGCCGGAGGTCGCGTCAGAGTAGGAATGTCGGCAATCCTCCATTGATCTTCGAAGGAGTTGTTTTTAGTCCAGGCTTTTTAGTTTTAATTTGTTCGCACTTGAGCCTCTTTTCATTACTTTTGAGTCCTTTTATTTATAGTTAAGTCCTTGTTGTTTTAAATAACCTTTTATTTCTTTTATTTTTCTTGTAAATATTGCATATTTTACCCTGTTTAGTTTTAATTCCATTTTCAGTCCTATAAATTCTTGTTTTCTCACATTAAAGTCCATAAGATTAGGTTTTCTTTGCAATTAAGTCCTGTAATTTTGCATTTTGCCCCTAGAGTTCTTTGAAATGAATTTTTTTGTAAAATTTGCATTTATAACCCTGAAGTCATCCATAATTACACTGATCATGTAAAAACTTGATTTCTATTGCATTTTGGTCCTAAACTTTTGCATGTTAGTCCCTGGATTCATTCCATAATGTTTTCTGGGCACGAATATTTACATCTAGGCCCCTGAATTTTTAAAAAAAAATCATTAGTCATGATTTTAGTCGTATTTTAAATCACATTTTGGTTTGTTTTACATTTATTGATCACGTGTGCTTGTAAATCACCACCTGAATAGAGTTTTCATAAAAAAAAACCATGTTTGCAATATAAATGAATTTCTGATTTCACATTTTATTTAGATTCGCACTTTATGTGTGAATTTTGCACAATAGACCCTAAATTTTCAAGAAATTACCAAAAATGCAATTTTCACAAATGTCACACCACAGTGCCACATTTTCTTTAAATCCTTCATCTTAATATTAAGATAAGACTTTCTGAGAGCATTTTAATCATGATTTTACCTTTTTTGTGAATTTTACATTTTAGTCCTTGTACTTGTCCTTTACTGTGTTTACATCATTTTATTGTTTTTAAGACCTTGTCCTTTTCATGTTTTCTTGCAAATAACATTTTCTTGACATTTCGCATACATTTCGGCATATCTCAGACCATGCATCATCCCCATACATGCATTTATCACAGCTAGCCATTGAAATGACCACATTGCCCCTATGTTATCAATTCATGTACATGCATGTTAGTTATTGCTCTAAGTCATGCAAAATCTCCGTCCAAATCATTCCTTAGTATCTTTTACCCATTTAAGTACATTTTCATGCATTCTACATAGTTTTCACTACATTTGCACATCAGTCCATCCGTTTTGAATAAGTCTGCATCTCATGTGTTTTTCCATGGATTTTGTCTCAGCCTGTTTTCGGATTCCTTCGTTTGATATTTGATTTGACTCCCTTTATTCCATATTTTTGGGTTTTTTTTTCGATTTGATTTGGATTTCATCGCCCGAGGGCATACATTAACTGACTGAAAGGCCCACATTGGCCCCATCACGGATTATTTACCTTTTTTTATTTTCCCGACCTTTTCTATGATTCCGATGACTTGGGTTGGCCCCACTTCTGACCTTTTTAATATCGATATGGTTTTCTCGAGCATTCTTTCCAAAAACACCGTCATTTTATGTGATTTTCTTCACATGTCATCGTTTGCCTATTTTACGCAGGTTTCTTTGCAAATTTATCGTTCGGGTTTCCATGATGTTTTCCATGATTCTAATGATTTGGGTCTATCTCATTTTTGATGCTCTCGATGTTGGTGTGGTTTTCCAGAGCATTCTTTCCAAAAATATCATCATTTTATGTGATTTTCTTCACATGTCACAGTTTACCTATTTTGTGTGGACTTCTTTGCAGTTTTTCTGTCTTGATTTCTGTGATGTTTTCTATAATTCTGACGATTAGAGTTGGTTGTATTTTTGATTCTCTTGAGGTTTGTATAATTTTTTGAGCCTTTCTCGCCAAAAACCTCGTCATTTCATGTGATTTTCTTTGTTGTCATATTTTGTGATTTCATTATTTTCCATAGATTTCTTCGCAGTTTTTGCATACCATCTCGCACATCCATCTAGTCTTGTCTTGGCATTCATATTAGCATGATTAGAGAACAATCTAGGCATCTCAAACATTCATTCAGTCTCTAGCAAGCGAATTGGACTAGAAAGACCGAGTTTCTCAGGCGTACGGGGGTGCCTAACACTTTTCCCATGCGTAATAGGAATCCTTACCCATCCTCTGGTTAGTAGACATTTGGCCTCAACTTTTGCATCTCATGCATTCATCTTTTGTGATTTGTTTGTGGTTTTCCTTGTCTTTCCCATAAAAGACAAGTTGGCAACTCCTTTTCTTTTCATTTTTATTTTATCTTGTGCTTTCGCCATCTTGGCATGGCTATGGCCTCCTCCCTCTGGCTGTGGCCTCCTCTCCGGGCGGGCATAGTCACAAAACTGGCGGCTCCGTCGGAGAGTACCAGATTTTTGCTATCAGGTTAGTCTTTTCGCTTTCTTTTCGATGCTTAGGCTTCACACACTTGTTTGTTTGCCTTGCCTGTGATTGTTTGCTTACTTAGTGTGCCTTTCACACTTTCTTTTACACATTTGCTCTATTACTGCACTTTCATGCCACATGCTTTACCTTTTGATGTGATGGATGTTTTCTTTTCACAATCATGACGCCATGACACTTGCACATGCCATGATCATGCCTTTTGTTTGTTGTTTGCTTACTTGTTTGCCTTACTTGTGTATTTTCTTCCCTTTTCGCACTTGACATGCCTAGGAGAGTAGAGACATGTTTGTTTCCCCTTTCTAGTTTAAAATATAACACACAAACTCAGAGAAACAATTAATAAGGCAAAACTAGAGATCAATTCGAATTCTTACCCCTTTGGTTAATAAAATGCAAGTAAAAGACACAAAAGCATACATGCATGATTCATTCATATAGGTGCATGCATTCTTCTCCCATGAGTCAGCCTACAGTTTGCGAAGGACAGTTCTGGTAGCCCGTTCTATGGCATTGGCGTAGGACGTGTTGCTAGTTTGTCCCCCCTTGTCTGGGGTCATGTCGGTGCTAGTAGAGGGTACAGCTCCATGCTACTGCAGGAGACGAGGCCACCAATGCACCACTCATTCACCACCTGTGCTTTAGCTAGGATTTAGAGCAGCGACCTTACTTTCTTGCCTTGAGTCGGAGACCCGTATACCCCTGAGAGAGTCCGGAGTAAACATCTTACTAGAACACACATAGATGGTGAGAGAGTGCATGATAGTTGCATCCATATGCATGTGCATTCATGCCACCCTAAAAACATTGCATCTGTGTCTTGTTCTACTCACATCAGGTTTCCCTGATGCCTGTTTTTTTTTCAACCAGGTTAAAGTGCGAGTTCCTCTGTCGGATATTGAATGTCCCTGTTTTTTGTTTCCCCTTTGGTGATAGATCTCACCCATCCTTTCCTGAGTTACTCATTGCTGTCGATGATAGCTCGTCCTAGGACCCGTCCTTTGCCTTATTGCCGCAGTCCGATTCTCACTCGCTCCCCTTCCAACATGGCCCAATGTCTTGGTGAACCTTTGATTTTTGCTGCTCCTGAGGTGACTGCCTCCCCGATCCCTGCTTTGACACTGATTTCTTCTACCTCTATCACTCCTCCTGACAGTTGTTTCTTGATGGTCAGGAATTCCTCGGGTACCGAGAACTGGCAGGCTCATTCCACTACGGAGCTGGTCACTATGACGGTCGCACGCATTCCAGAGACCCTGCCTCTGTCTTATCCTCTAGCTAGACCTGCTACTTTTGGCACCAGCCATCTACGGTGACATCCCTGATAGGATCTCTCTCTACTAGACAGTCTGAAGTCCAACCACCACTTGGATCTTCTATGCCTTTTACTGTGGCCTCTGATACTACTACCGATGGGTCTCGTGTCCTCGATGCCCAACAGCTTCTTGAGCTTGCTCAAAAGCTTCAGGGCATGGGTTTTTATATCCTTCTAGCTCCTGTTGCTCCTCCTGCAGTTCCAAAGGTCCCTTGTTTGCTGTCTCTTGCGTATCAAGTTACACCCACTGCACCACCTCCTCGGCCATCGCCCCAGCTTCTTTCGACTTCGGTGGTGGCAAGACCGACTCCGCCTGTAGCTTCTTCACTAGTCACCGCACAACATATCTCCTATGCACCTAGTGGTCAGCCCTTAGGTCCGGTAGGGGCACAACACCCTTACGTCTCATTCCCCGGATCCGTTTCGGGACAGCAGTTGTACCCCACTCACACTGCACCTCACTTAGCACATCATGCATCTCCCCCTCCCTTCATGCATTAGAACCATGTTTCTGCATATACCCCCACAACACTTTACACCAACACGCGGGTACGCCGACTATCATGCACTGGCACTAGCAGACGCGATGGTGGATCTGGAAGAGCACCTCTGTGCGACCCATGTGGCGTATGTAAGACCCGCCCCTGCTGCATCATCCTCATTGGCGATCTTCAGAAAGCACTTCAACAAGTGTAGGGAGGAGATTGTCAATCTTACCAATTCCGGGACCTCTGCTACATCCGAAAGGCTACTCTCCTACCGAACTTCTAAGTCCCAGATTTCGAGAAATACAATGGTAAAGGCTATCCTATCTCGCATCTAATGGCGTACTACGGAGATCTCACGCAACTTCAGGCTGACGAGAGGTTGTTGATCCGTCTTTTCCAAAAGAGTCTAACCAATCCTGCACTGAAATGGTTCATGTCCTTGGATATGGCCCAGATAAAGACTTGGAACGACCTCAGCCAGGCGTTCCTAGAACAGTACTCCTTCAATCTCTACTTGGTCCCTAAGCATGAGGACCTTGCCGCCACCAAGCAGAAGCCCCATGAATCATTTGGAGAGTATGTTGGGCGTTAGCGCGCTCTTGCTTCACAAGTTCGAGATAGACCCTCTGATGAGGAATCTATTGAGATGGTTATCCATGGAGCGCAGCCAGCCACCGGGGCCCTACTTAGTATACAACCTATCACTACTTTTGCATCACTGATTCATGTTGGCTCTCGCGTAGAAAGATCGCTGTGTAGTGGCAGCTTCCCCACGCTCACTGCATTCGCCAAACAAGCCACATCCCTCACTTCTGTCCCAGGTACAAGTGGTAGCAACATTAACAATGGCACGAATGGTAATGCCAATAAGAGGAGGGATCTCGCCCCCCGGAATGCTGTTGCATATGTTGGATCTCCTATAGTGCCTGTTGACAGGGGACGCCCAGCTCAGCAACAGTTAGTTTATGCACCCACACGTAGAGCACCATGCACCTCTCACATCACCACTATTGTCGAGCAAGTGTATCCCGTCGCACCAGCAAGGCTAGGACCGTACCAAGGTTAGGCACGACCGCGCAGCCCAAAGCGTTGCTTCACTCCTCTAGTCGAGCCCTTGAGTGTCCTCCTCCCAAAGGTACAATCGCTCCTGAAGTTTCAGGAGGTCCACCCACCACCACATCTAGTGCCGGGGTGGTACAAAGTAGACCTATTCTGTAACTTCCATCGTGCCATGGGGCATGCTATGGATAGTTGCTTCGCGCTCCGGCATGCTATTCAGGACTTGATTGACCATAAGGTCATTGTCATTCACACCCAACTGACGAAGTCAGCACCGGCACGAACACAAGCATCTGCATCTGTCCTTGATCCCCCTTGCATTGTTAGCCAGCCTCTCCCAGAGCACAGCCGTCCAGATGCACCAGGAACCTCTGGGATCCATGTTTTCTTTCTCACCCGGTCCAATGTTTCCATGCTGGACCCTATGGATTTGATTCATGATTCGTTTACTTCATTCTCACGGTCTTTGTATCACTCTTTTCACGAGGGTTCAAGCTCCATGGTGAACATGATCCATCTCGCCGTCATACTGGAATATCCCACAATCCCGTTAGCACACCCACCTTCACCTGGTGCTCCAGCAATCCTGCTAGCACGCTCACCCCTACCAACCACATCAGTGACCCTACTAACACAATCCCCTCCATCTATAGCACCTGTCACCCTGCTAGTTCATCCCACCACGTAGTCTCCCCGACCTGTATCCCTACCAGTTTTACCATATGCAAGCCTACCCCTTGTTCAGCCAGAGTTGGTCACTAGGGCACTTGTGGTTGTTAATTTGACCCAAAATACCCATCACATGCCCTATGATTTTGCCGCAGAGATGTGTGCTGATGTCACACATTTGGGGCTGGTATATAGGGCCCCACCTCCTGAGCCTAAGCAAACCTGGCCTACTGTAGATCCACCACAGCTAGAAAGCTAGCCAGTGAAACCCACCATTGAGGAAGCCTTAATAAAGTCCTTTTCCACCATAGCCAAGCCTATAGCCGACATCACTGCTCAACTTAAGAAGGTCAAGGCCGATATTTCCATTTAGGACTTGATCTACGCTTCAACCAAGCACCGAGAGGTCTTCCTCTGGGTTTTCCAGGCCGCCCATGTAGCCCCGACCATAGAACCTGCAGCCCTTGAAACAATGGTAAGTATGATTGCCACACCCCAGGTCATCTCCTTCACTTCTCAAGAATTGCCTTCGGCAGGGATCAATCATAACCAATCATTGTTCGTAACGGTACAGTTTAAGATCTTCCGCATTCCCCTCACCTTGATTGATAACGGCGCAGGCGTGAACATCTGCCCTTTGTGCATAGCAAGTAAACTCGGATTCAAGGCCAAAGACATTGTGCCAGCGATAAAGGGAATGACGTTGTTCGACAACACGCACCACGATGCATTGGGCTTGTTGGTAGTCCCCCTCATCATTGGCCTAGCTGAGTTTGACGTAGAATTCTACGTCGTGGATCTTGAACCTTTGTTTAATCTCCTGCTTGGATGCCCTTGGCTCCACAAGCATTAGGTCATCCCGTCGACTCTCCATCGCATGATCAAGTTCAGCTTGGCGATAACATCGTTACCATCATGGCTAAAAACTTTGAGAAGGAAAAGATCGATGCTGTGTCAACCCTATCCCACCAGACTGTCTGCTTTGACCCCAAGCCTTCAGATGTTCAATTCCGGGTTAATCGGTTTGAGTTGGTTAACTTTATCCTCGAATTTGAACGTGGCAGTAACCCACCTGTCCGTAGCAACCCCTCCAGGATGGTCGAGAATCTATGTTGCCGCTGGGGATATGAAAAGGAACACCTCTCGAGAAGCACGGTCAGGGGATTGCTAAGCTTGTTGCCGTCGAGGAGCAGAGAGATCGAGAGGGACTTGGTTACGAACAGCTGTGTCAAGGAGAATGTTCCCGACACTCGCAGACATCAAAGTCGAACCACTCTCCCGCTTGTACTAACTTTGTTAGTGTAGGCATTCTCAGTCTAGGGCAAAGTCCAGACTCAGTGGTGCTACAACGAGATATTCTATCAAGCACAGTTGAATGGGTAGGTATCAAGGATTACTATTCCGAAGAAGATGTCATCGCAGTTTCAGTACCAGCCATGACAGTTATAGTTCCAACCACCGCAGTTTCTGTTCTAGCCACCGTAGTTTCAGTTCCTGCCATAACAGTTTCCGTTCCAACCACAAGAATTCTCGCCACAGTCACAATGCCAGATATGACAGTTCCGATTTCAGCCATAGCCACAGCTCCAGTCACTTTATCAACAATAGCAGTTCCAACTTCTGTATCAGTCCCCACCACGACCTCAGTCACAACAGTGATCCCAGAGGCAGGCTATGAAGCCTCCGTAGGACATCATGTGGCAGATCCTCTTTCCCAGCACACTCAGACTCAGATAATGCCTACCCAAATCCAATTGTTGGAGTGGAGCGCCAACCCTTGCGTAGTACCATTGACACGCACAAGTGATGATCCATAGGTTGCGTATTATGTGGATCTCACATCTGATGAGGACGAGGGAGCAGTTGTAGAGGCACAGATGGACGAGGTGCTCCAAAGCATGGAAGTTCTATTTCAAGAGCAGCTCGCCATCTTGGCAGAAGATACCTTAGAGGAAGTGAGGCGTTGGAAAGGCAATGTAGTGACAATTGAAGCAGCCCCTCCCTCACTGCAGCAAACTCAAGACCATTTCATTGTCATGGTTCTGAAGGAAGAAGAAGAGTCAGCTTACTCTAGACCAAACGAGTTAATCACTTAGCAGCCGGGAGGCGAGTCTAAATGGTATCAGCAGCTTAAGCCCCACCTTACGCAAAGTGGGGGCCAAAAAGAAAAAAAGACCCTAAGCTCACGCCAGTCGTATCACTCTAATCAATCAGTAACATGACAGCCGCCAATCAGTAGTACCCCATGTAAATAGCAAAGAAAATCCCAAAAAATCAGAAAATCCAGAAAACCAAAAAAAATTAGAAAAACCAGAACATTCAAAAAATAGCAATAAGTGAAGAAGCAACATTAGAGAGTCAAGAAGCACTTGACTCGAGAGAGCATACAGAACGGGATAACACAGAGGTTGCTTGCCACCAGTACAAGAATACGAGAGTCTGTGTAACTCTCCTTCGGCACCGAAAGGGCCAAGCATCAGAGCAGATTTGCACCTTTGATACAGCAGATCCTACTTTTCAGAAGGAGGTGTTGTCCGAGCTCGTAGCTTACGACGAGGAGGATGACAACGGTGCACATGGGGATGACGATGCACTAGTAGAGTTCCAGCACCATGATAATGACCCAGAAGGCCCGAATCTCCATGTGGAAGAAGAGACCAAGCTGGTGAACATCGGAGCCATTGACGATGTCAAAGAATTGCGCATCAGTGCTAAGCTCACCCTGCAGGTGAGGGCAGAATTCATTGTCTTCCTTAAGGAATACATAGATGTCTTCGCCTGGAGTTATAGTGACATGGTCGGTTTGGATATAGAGGTAGCAGTACACAATTTGCCATTGAAGCCAGATGTCAAGCCCATCAAGCAAAAGCTCAGAAGATGGCGACCCTAGTGGTTGCTCAAACCTAAGGAGGAAATCATGAAGAAGCCGAAGGTGGACTTCCTCAAGGTTGTCCTATACCCAGAATGGCTTGCAAATGTTGTCCCATTGCCAAAGAAGGATGGACGGGTTCGTATGTGCATTGATTACAACGATCTTAACTTGGCAAGTCCTAAGGACGACTTCCCGCTACCTCACAATGATATCCTTGCAGACAATACTGTCAGCCATAAAATGCTATCATTTATGGATGGATTCTCAGGCTATAATCAGATCAGGATGGCAGAAGAAGATATGGAGAAGACATCATTCATCACCCTGTGGGGAGTCTTCTGCTACAAGGTGATGCCATTTGGGCTCAAGAATGTAGGGGCTACATATTAGAAAGCTATGACAGTGCTATTCCACAACCTCATGCACCAAGAGGTCGAAGTTTATGTTGATGATATGATAGCTAAGTCCAAAGAGCCTTAAGATCACCTAGCCTGCTTGAGGAAGCTGTTCGATCGTCTGCACAAGTACAAGCTCTACCTTAACCCCAGTAAATGTGCCTTCAGGGTTTCATCTGGCAAGCTACTTGGCTACATCATCAGTTAGAGGGGAATTAAGGTCAATCCAGCTAAAGCCCGGGCCATAATTGACATGCCTCCCCCTGCTACAGAGAAATAAGTCAGAGGACTGTTGGATCGCCTATAATATATCAGTCGGTTCATAGCTCAACTCACACCAATCTGCTAGCCGATCTTCAAGCTCCTGAGGAAGAATACACAGATCGATTGGAATGAGGAATGTCAGGCAGCCTTTGACAAGATCAAGAAGTTGTTAGCCAGACCTCCGATTTTGGTCCCACCAAAGCCAGGGCGGCCCTTACTCCTTTATCTATCCATAACCCAACATTCCATGGGAGCAGTATTGGGCCAACATGATGAATCTGGTCGCAAGGAGAGGGCGATATATTATCTAAGTAAGAAATTTAATGATTGCAAGGCCAGGTACACTACCATAGAGAAGGTCAGCTTGTCTCTCGTCTGGGCAGCTCAACGCCTAAGGCATTATATGATGGCATACCCAGTCCTGCTCCTTTGTCGCCACGACCCTATGAAGTATTTGCTCCAGAAGCTGATGCTCGTAGGACGGTGTGTCAAGTGGCAGGTGTTGTTTTCCCAATATGACATCACCTTCATCACACAAAAATCCATAAAGGGACAAGCAATGGCAGACCATCTGGCCGAGCTACCTATACCTAAATATCAATCCTTGTGGACTCAATTCCCAGATGAGGATGTGATGTTCGCCAAGGATAATGATAATGAACTGGAGATGGCCGAGGAGAAGGATCAATGGCACTTATACTTTGATGGCACAGTGAACAAAAGATGAATGGGCATTGGCACCGTACTGGTAGCCTCCCAAGGCTAGATGACTCCCTATGCGAGGAAATTAAATTTCAAATTCACAAATAACGAAGCTAAGTATGAGGCATGCACATTGGGACTTCAAATGGCCTTGGAGCATTGTGTTCGCAAGTTACTTGTACATGGCAATACCATGTTGGTTATTGCACAGGTCAATGGCAATTGGAAGACCAAGGATTAAAAGCTCATCCAGTACCATGCCCATCTTATGAAGCTCATGGTAGAGTTCAAAGAGATTCATTTTTCCTTTATGAATAGGGCCAAGAATGCCTACGCAGATGCCTTGGCAACCTTAGCATCTTGGCTCTCGATACCAGAAGACCGTGCAGTGGATGTGTCAGTTACATATATGGATCAACCAGTACACTGCATGAGTATAGAGGAAGCAGACCCATCGGAAGAGCTCCCGTGGTACCATGTGTAGACACCCCGATTTTGAGGTGACTCATTGATAAGAATCCAGTTGTTGCTTTGGATGGCACCCACCTCAGCATGCATCCCTCCTATCTGGTGGCCAACCTCCTAGGCCGGCGGGAGCATTACCATCTGTGAGTGTTGACACCATCCCAGTCCAACAACTCTTGCTCCCACATTCTGCACCACTAGTTGCACCACCCCCTGCTTTTCCTTCACCCTTTTATCACACACAAGGTTCATCCTTCATTCCACAGCACACTGCACCCATGCACGGGTAC
>JAMKQA010037095.1:0-10132 GCA_024699735.1 Posidonia australis | reverse complement strand
AAGAAAGTCATATTTATACCAAGTTTGAATAGCAATCCATGGTCCTATCAGTATCTATCCACTACCAATCATTTTCACAGTTGGAAGAGTAAATGAATCCATACCCATAGAATGTTATTCACTTTGAATGATAGGCTGCTATACACTAGATAGGGGAATCGCTGTGAAGAAAGAACATTAAGTTCATACTTATAAAATAGGATTGTGGATAAAAAAAAGTACATACAGCAAATATGGAACTTAGCAGACTGAAACAAATGCATCGCAAACGGTCTACAAATGAATCTCACTGAACCGTCAATGTATTTCTTACAGGTTTTGTTATTGATTAATCCAACAACATACAGCTAGTAATACTTCTCATTTGGCCATAAAAAGCCTCCAAATACGTTTCATGCTCTTTGCTAGGTTTGTTCCAATGTTTTCCCTGGGAAACTTTGGTGTTCATTCTGTCACTTAGATTCTATTAATGACTTAATTTTTCTGTCTATTATCAATTCCCAGTGTATCACTGTCGTAACTTTAGAAATTGCGTTAAGAAATAATCAATATCAGACCAAACAAATTTTATTATTAAATCGGATTTTCAATTGTCTAAATTGTCATTATGTTAGATCATTTTTTTTTAAAAAAAATGTTTTTGCTGGTTATCCATATTAATTGTTGAGAGGTTTTCTTTTTCAAGTATTAATAGTTGGATAACCTTGTGGTACTATTAGGTTCTTAGATAACAGTGTTGACTGTCAATGGTATTGATCATGCATGAAAAAACAAGTAGCCATTGCATAACAGAGAGGGCAGGGCCACACAAAGCATTAAACCAAATCTGAGTTCTTGGAACAAATACAACACAGAACCTGCAGTCACAGCATTAACTAGCTGATCAAAAACAAGAGATGAAGGGCTATAAGAAAGAAAATAACTGCTTATCACACAAATGAAATTGAAAGATTTGGTTAAAACAATGCAAATGCTTCAATTTAAAACAATGCAAATGCATATCACACGCTTCAACAATAAAACAAATCAAAAATAAATGCTGGCCAAAGACTTTAAAACTTAGAATACCTTAGAAACTCATGGGCATCTTCTTCTTTCCCATGACCAAGATTGCTACCTAAGTTGTGTATATGAGAGAGAATCCCGATAGGTGACAATGGAGTCTTTCCTTGTTTCGTCCTCACAACAAGATTCTCAAACTCACATGTGAAACACCATTCTTTCTTTGGGCCTGATGAAAAAGGGGAACAAACCTCATGTAACAGCCAATAACTGGGGCAAAAACTGAAAACAAAAGTAAGTTCCTTGTATCTCCAGGAAGAATAGTTGTCAAGGAGAGAACACAAACATGTCTTAGAATGAAGTCCTTGAAGAAGATAAGCACTAAGAGGCCGAGTAAATGCCAAACACTGGAGCACAGCATTAGCATAGCAGCTGCCGCAACGTATAAAAATGAATTTCATTAGTTCTATATTAACCTGAAGGTAAGATAGACAATATAATGCATGCCATAAATATCATGTGGATTTAACGTTCCAGCTATCAATATGTTTGTATGTGGGAATACATCCTTAGCTGTTTAAGCTAAACAAGATGTAGGGAAAATAACATATTTAAGGTGACACAGCATAAACCTAACACTCTAACAGCTGTAAGAAATAAACAACAGAGGACCTCATTGAACAGATGATGGATAAAGCTAACGTAAGATTGGAAAGATAATCAGCCAATAGATTCCTTAAACATCACAAAGATTCCTTAAACTTCATATGTTCTTCTCTAGCCAGCCACTAAGATATCTCTCTAAGTGGAATATGTACTTAAGCATTTGTATTCAAAAACTGGATAAAAAATAATTAATCTAATGGCCTTCAACTTAAAAATCATCAATACCAAATTGACAATTGTGTTAGTCACATGCCTTATGTTGAAAAAATATGAACGTAACTGAGTTCAGTGACTCTAAAATGAAGCTCTAGTACACTAATGTTATTCAAAGGCCAAAACCAACATGAGCACATGTTCAAGCATGCTTGTTGAGGACTTGAATATATATCATTTACTGATTACTAAAAGATCAATGTACTTACCTATTGCCACAGTTAATAAGCCCACATGGTTGCAAATCCACTTTCTCACTGTAAAGTTTAATATACAGATCATATGTCGAAAGTATCTGAGGAAAAAGAAAGAATGAGCAAATAAATATGAAAGAATTCCCAATGCTATAAGCACAACATACCGTTCTTCCAGAAGGCTTAGGAGGTTCAATAAAGAAACTGGTTTGCCTATTTAAATGAACTACTGCTTTTGAACAATACCTTGTAAGACTTTGAAGGTCTTGAGGGCTTTAATTGTTGGACAACTTTCCGAACAGATTTCAGGGCATGACCACCATTTGAAGCCGAGATGGTGTTTCTTGTTGATTCAATTGTAGGAGAAGAGAAAGTAGTCAAAGGTGTGCCGTCTGAAACATCATTTCCTCCATCTCCACGTGTATAAACTTCAGAAACAGCATTAGCTTGAGACTTTGACTGCGTATGGTTTGGCAGAGATTCACTATTGTTTTCCCCACTAACAACAGAAGCAGATGCATCGAAGTAAGGGTCATTTGGCCTAGAATAACTGATAGTTTTGGAAGCAACATCCCAATTAGGACGCATTCTACTTCCAGAGTTTGACTGAGAGGAAACTGCATCATTAGGTATGTCAAAAGAGAAGTGGGAAGAGACCTTCGGATCTAACCATGTGCCAATATCCTTTTTGCTAGATTTGGACTTGGACAAATCACCATTACCAGAATGCTGATTCAATACGGATTCACGAGTCATGTCCTGATGTAAAGAAGAAGAGACATTTGTAGAATCACCAAATCCAGACATTCTTGAGTCCACATCTGATCTACACTCTAACTCTTCAGTGCTACAACCAGCCTTTTGGTGATTTAACTTATCTAAACATGAAACTGTATTTACAGGAACGGCTGCAATAGCAATCTCAGGGAGACGAGAGTTTGTCTGCAAAACCTCACGAGATTCCACAATGTTTTTTGAACTACTTGAGGCAATATCAGATGAAAAATGATCGGGCTTGATGGTATTGCCAGGAAGACAAGGATCAGATTCTGGGGCAGCACCTACGCTTTCTGATACAGATGCAAAAGTAGTGCAGCCTGAGGATGGACCAGTATTGCTCTCTGTGCCAGGCTTATCGACCAAATTGCTAATTTCAGCATCATCCTCTTTTTGGATTACACTTGCAGAACTAATTGTATGAGATGGTGTATGAACTCCTAGGTGTCTCTCTGTAGACTTGTTAACTAAATTTTCTGAAACATCACCAGTTAACTTAGACTCTGCAGCTGATGCAGTCTTCAAATCAGAGTAAGCTCCTGAAGGATCATGTTGGATCTCACGAGGACGACACTTGTCTTTGTGACCTTGTCTCCAATGGATAATCTGACACTTCCCAGAGCTAGAAAAGGTTTAAAATTAAATGTTAACAGCCAGAAAAACATCTTAATCATTTGTACTAATGTTTTTGAGCTACATTCAATTGCTAGTCTCACTTCTACTCAACCATAATCATACCACACTTAAAGGAACTAATAAGTAAATTTCCATTCGCTTGCTAAAGAAATCAATCAAAAGGCATCAATGACTGATATAATTGATGTTTCCTATATTTTCATATAGAGTCATATCACTTGTAAGAACTACAATTTCATGGAAACTCATTAAGTTGTTGGTAAATGCACATAATGTGTCCAAGTTGTTGCCAAATGCATATTTGTCCTTGTTCCCCAGACCAGAGCAGCTGGGAAACTAAAAGCACCAGATTTGATAACTGATTGAGGGAAAGATGAAATAAGAGCATACTATTGAAGAGGTTGCAACACATGTAACCGTAAGTTTTCCAAAAGTACGAAAAGCTGGACAAAAAAGCCATTTCTTGAGAGTCTTCCTTTTACCAAGTCCATGTCACCTCTGGTTCAATGTGCCCTCCAGCAAGGTTGAATAGAGAGTAAGACAGAGAGAGATTCAAGGGTATGACCATCCTTTAATTATATTCCTCTAATAAAGTCAATGAGGTGCTACAGTCTATAAGTTGGGGAGACATTTTGATAGATTTTGTATGTCATGGTATCGAAGTGTAAAGCTTTGGGTGCACGACGATATTAATTCTTTGCCTTTTTAATCAATTGAAATAAATTTCTTATTTATGTTTCTCATTGAAAATAGCATGCAAAGTTTTCATTCCAAGACAGCTAAAAACACACTAGAAGTAAATATCTGCGCCTCCATAACAGCATCAGTGATGGACAAATTTCTTAGAAGTGTGCATCCTACAAATTTCCTTATTCTCTTTCTTGTTTTCCCCGAAAAGGTTCTAATTTTTGTTGCCTCTCCTATTGTTTAGAGAACCAAAGAGCAACTAATCTACTCTTCTTTATAGCAACCACCTATCATAGGAACTTTCTTTTAAGCCACCTTTTCCAGAAATTTATCTTCCTAATTGTTGTGCTCTATGTTCCCCTTCAAGCAGATCTTTATCAACTGCTAAGAGATATCACCCTTAAAACTTACTTGCAAGCATCTTGTGTCTCAAGAAATACATAACCTCAATGAAACTTGGTACTAAGCAATCTGCATATCACAGATCATATTCCACAAGAAGTAATGAGAGAACTACCATGAAAATCTACAACATAGAATAAGCTCTCAATCTTCTCTGAAAAATGGAGTGTAGCATCAGAAATGGTATAAATTTCAAAATCTTTATGATAGCACAACACACTATGTTTCTTAAAGAAAAAATTTATTACCCAAAATATCCAAAATTATATGACAATTCTTCATGTTGTTTCTTAATATGTTATACACAAAGTGCTGAGCATGCCTGTCAAAAGCAGGCCTGAGAAGGAAATATTCAAACCAAAAAATAGCATAGAAGCATGAGTTTTGAAAGAACAAATTAAAAAAAGGCCTTTATCAATATAGTGGGGACTAGTTCCTAGTATCAAGCAAGGCCAAATAGATGATGCATAAATTGTTTTACAAGTAACACTTTCCAACCAAGTACTGTACATAATTCTTATACCAATAAACTAAGATATGGGTACTTGATTCCCAGGTTCCTTATCAAGATACCCCTAGAGAGCATACTCGTTCTCATCTGCAACATTTTAACAACTGCATCAATGAGATCGATATTTTGCTGGTCATGGCCACTGAAGTAATTAAAGGCCAAGTTCCATTTAATCAAATTGTATCAACGGAGTCCGAATACAAAAGTTGGCATCACCAACTGCGTCCTTAGTTCTGATAATTTGTCTCTTTTACAGTCCAGCTGCTTCCAGATGTTAAAACTAACCTACTAAAAACAATGAAAAAGGGATTACAAAAAACAACCGACAACAGAGTTTTGCCCACCTCACCAGAAGCAGAAACAACACATCCTGAAACTCAATTCAACCAACCCAACTGTCCAAATCCCCAAACTACACCAGACAAAAACAACAACAAAAATGCAATGCCCCTAAATCACAGCAATAAACACATAAATGTCGGAGCTAACAAACAAACACACAATATCAAGCTTTCAGGAGGGGAAAAAACCCAAAGTAAATGCCTCTCCAAATTCCGCAACAACAAAAACAAGATTTTACGCCGACTCACCAGTATCTAACAGCCTTGCATCTCGAGCACCGAGTCGTAGTCGGACTATAACACACCGCGCAAAGCCTGACCACCCCATCCCCGCCTCCCCCCCCAACCGAAGCCCCAACCAGCCCCTTCTCAAACCCGTACCCGAACGCGTACTCGATCTCCACCCTGGCCGCCTCCTCCGACGCCATCGCCAGCAGCCTCCTCACCTCCTCCTTCCTCGCGGCCGCCATTCTCCATTTCCTCCTCACCACCAGCGCAAACGCCGTCACAAACAGAGACACCACCACCAGCACCACCCCCAGATCCTGCCAGTAATAGGGCAGCATCTATCCCCCTCTCGCCTCGTTGCTCCTCCCACCTCGCCACCGGAAAACGCATGCCCTAATCGCTGGATTCCTCCCCTCCCCTTCTCCGATCGAGACCGAAACCAAACCTTGGGAAGAAGAAAGGAAGGAAGGAAGAACAAGATTCCTCTGTGCCCGTGGAGCAACGGATCGAGCAAGTGTGTCCGCAGGAGAACTGGAGACGGTGAACGTTTTCGGTTGGTTGGGGTTGCGCAATTGGGATGGAGTGAGGAGACAGGGGAACGGGAGGAATGGGGATTAAAAAGAAGGATATTTTAATGGTTTGTCAAGAAACGTGAGCGGTTCGCAACCAATTTATTCTCGCGGTCTCAGGATCCCATCACCGCCACGCCCGGCTCGTGGTCTGCCGACATTGTTGACATGATCACATGAATGTACAGTGATTTAATGCTTGGTTAATGGCTACTGCGGTGATGGTTTAGGAATGATGTTTATGGGATGAATTTGTCCAGTGGGATTTGCAGGTTGACATGATTTTTTATTTTATTTTTTTTATTTGTAAGTAGGTTAATGGTTCGACTTTGAATATTTTACATAAGGTGCTGTATATTTCATGGGTGTTTTGAGAGGAAGGTTGGTTTACTTGTACATATGTTTCCATTTATATCGTAGTATTTTGTATATGTACTTGTCATTGATGTTAGATGCGATTGTATAATATTAATGTAGACACTACAGAACCAGTGAAGTGAATTGAAATGGTAACTTAGTTTCGAGATGTGAAGCATGCGTTGTCATAGAAAGATATATGTCGTGAGTACCTGATCATTTAGTACGCCTTCTTGTCTTAAGTAAAGAAGTTGTTTTTGAGGATTTTGTCACATTTTATTATATTTAGAGAGAGAAATAATGTTTCACGCAAAAAATCATTCAATAACATACACTATTATCCAACTAGATCATCTCCACTTTCAACACTTCCAAAGAACACGAACCAATTAGGATTTCCTAATAATGTTTTAAAGCCTTCATCACATAAAAATGATAACAGAAAGAAGAATTTCACCGATTAATCCCTTGTGAATTCCACACATCACGGTAAGCACGCGGGCGGTGACCACACCGCGATGTTTTCCGTTCAGCGGACGATGGGCAAGGCCTCTTCCGTTCTGGCGGCTTAATCGTAAGCGTCCAGCGCGGGGCAGCGAGGCCAAGGGGCTCGTGTGGCTCCCCCCATCTCCCAGAGATCGGAGCCATCCGATCCGTCCGATCCCATCAGACGTCTGTCCGATTGCTGGATTCCAGCATTGAGGGTGCTCGTCGTTTGTGGATCGTGACGTGGCAAAATCTTATTCATAGTATTTTGGTCCAAAAAGTGGGACCCTGAAAGAGTCAGGGCATTTTAAGGAACTTGGAAGGTGTTTTTCTTCCGCTGCCTGGGAAGAAGAATGGAAAAGGAGCGGTAAGAAAGTAGAAAACGAGACATATCGGTATTCCATTCTGTTTTAATACATGGCACTACGATACAAGAAAATAGTCATTCACTTCTAACCGCAAAAAGTGGGATGCAATCGCGGCATAGTTTCCAAAGCACTCGTCAAGTAAAAGGACGGATTGTTTTTTTCTTTTGATGAATATGGGTAGATGAGTGGGACATTTTGTCGTGATTGGAACTCTGGGAGGATTGGACCAAGAATTTATTTGCTTCTTCAGAAGTTAAATGTGTGATTTTGGAACGATCTTTTAGATTAGATTGCATTTTTGGTTCGCACAGCTCCAAAGCTATTCCAGTTTGAGTTTGGTATTAATAGTTTGTTTACACCATACCATGTTATAAACTGCATCCATATTGTCTACGTATCTCTGCAACAAAACAGCATAAATTACCAGTAACAAAATGATCTGGAATTGGCTTCTGATATTGCAGTTGGAACAGTCCTATTTATTGCTTCAATACAGCATAAATTACCAGTAACAAAATGATCTGGAATTGACTTCTGATATTGCAGTTGGCTTCTGATCAGCATAAATTATCCTCCCTCCATTTTGTTGTGGTCACACATATTTTAAATAAGATGTTGGCATTGGCTGCAGATAAAAGTCTTATTTCGGAGATCTAATTTCCAAATGAAGGTCCAAATATAATCAATATACAATATGTTGATGATACAATTCTATTTCTATCTTCTGTCACAAACAATTTGACAAATATTAAGCGAATTTTATATTACTTTCAAACCTATTCTGGATTGAAGATGAATTTTAATAAATCCTCCCTGACTAGTGTGGGTGTCTCTAGAAATGCTATGGAGTACGGGTGTAGCATCCTTGGATGTCAGTTTGGATCCTTACCAATAAATTACCTTGGACTTCCATTACACCATAGAAAGGCTACATATTAGGATTGAACACCAGTAATTGATAAGATCTCAAACAAGTTGTCTACTTGAAAGGCTAAATACTTTTCTTTAGGGGGCAGATTAACTCTAGTAAATTCTGTGTTATCTACGATCCCAACCTACTACCTTCAGTTTTACATCTGCCCAAGAGGGTGGAAAAGGAAATTAGTAAATTTAGAAGCAGATTTCTTTGACAATCTACACCTTCAAATAATAAAGGTTATCACTTAATGAATTGGACAACCCTATGTAGGCCTAAAGAGCAAAGGAGGTGGAGCATTATAAATTTTAGTAAGTTTAGTATGGCTCTTAAATATAAACTGTTATGGAAATTCTGAACATGTGCTCCAAATTTAAAATGGCCCAGCTTATTAAAAGCCAGATATTGTTTTCAGATCTGGGCTGGGGCCTTTGCTTAACCTATCAGATAAAAAATACTCTCCAATATGGCAACAATTTAAATCCTGCCTCTGCATTCTCAATTGTTTTGCAACAATTGAAATAGGAAATGGTGAGGACACCATTTTCTGAGAAAATAACTGGATTAATGCCTCTCCGTTGAATTACCGATTTCCAGACCTATATAAAGTAGCAAAGTATAAGAAAGCATCTGTCAAAAGGATTATGCACATTATTGGAAATGATCTTTAAGGTTTATTTGAAATCATCAATGTCCCTGAGCAAGAAAATAATCAACAAAATTTTTTATTCCAAATGGGACATCTGTTAGATATATTATCTGGTTTTCATTTCAATGTAGAAAAGGATAAAATTTGTTGGAAAATGAACATTATCTGTCTTTTACAATTAATTCATGCTATAAAGTCATAAATGATGGTGGATTGAGATTTCACTTATATAAGCCCATTTGGAAGACTTGGGTGCCACCAAAAATCAAATTGTTTACTTGGCTAGCAGTAACAAATAAAATCCTTACAAGGGTCAATATGAGAAAAAAGGATTGGACTGGCACAGAAGCATGTCCTATGTGTAGTTGCTACATGGAAACAATCTCACATCTGTTTATTCATTGCTCTTTTGCATCTTCTATTTGCAAGTTTTTTATAAATAATTTTATGTATCCTGTGTATCATCATATGAATGATCTTTTCAGTTATAAGCCTTACTTTGCTTTTGCTATATCAGACCATGGATGGCATGTGCTTATCTCAGCTGTTATCTGGTGTATCTGGAAAGAGAGAAATAGTAGAATCTTTCAGAATGTGGCTAACTTTTGTAGGCTAACTTTACTTCATATTATTTCTCTTATGTATTATTGGACAGTGAATTAGGCACAGGTTTTGAAAGGGATGCCTTAATTCAAACCATCACTGAAATGCAAAATTTATGGAACAAGGACCAGTCAAATGTTGAGGCATCTTCTGTGGACCCAAACCCTGGTATCCCGATTTATTCAGCAAATGCTCCTGCTGAAGTTAGAACTTCTGAAGATCAATCCTCTTGATCTTGTTTCTTTCTGCTAATACCTGAGATTTTCTGTGAACTGATTCTAATTTTAATAGTTTCTGTTGTAAATATGTCTTGAATTATGTCTTTATTTCAGGGTTAGTTTGGTCATTAGATCATTTAGGTGCCCTAGTATTTAAGAAGGCTAAGGCACAGATTATGTAACCTCTTTGGTCATTCGTGTAACCCTATTTTGTGTCTCCAATTGTATAGAGAGAACTCCTCCCTCTTCTCTCCATATCTAGGGTTTCATGTGAGGTTCATCTGTGGGGGAGGGTTTGGATGCTTGGGA
>JAMKQA010037094.1:0-17807 GCA_024699735.1 Posidonia australis | reverse complement strand
CTTTGATATTATTAATGGCTTCTCAGTTTTCCAGGTTCATAATGGCAGAAATACTATCTTTTGGGAAAACAAATGGTGGAATGGTGAAAAGTTAAGAAATAGCATTCCAGATATATATTAATTGGCTAGATTTAAAAAAGCCTCTGTATTTAAAACTTTAGAAATAAATGCTGCTGATCCTAATTCTCTATTTATTGATCCTTTGACTTTTGAGAATTCTGAATCAATAAATGATCAGGTGGATACACTATCAACCATACTTAACAGTGTTAGTCTAACGGATGCACAGGATCTAATGATTTGGAAACCCACCAGTAATACATTCACTGTAAAATCATGTTATGAAATGCTTAATGATGGTGGACATCGATTTAAATATATGCATGAAATTTGGGATTGTTGGGTGCCACTGAAAACTAAACTTTTTGCCTGGTTAGTACTTTGCAATAGAATCCTCACAAAGGATAATGTAATGAAAAAGGGTTGGTATGGGAATGAATCTTGCATTTTCTGTAGCAATAATTATGAAACAGTAAAGCATTTATTTCTGTTATGTCCATTTGCACAGTCCATCTGGAGTTTATTTACTGTTGGATGCATATATCCTGCTTTTAATTCTATTGAGGACCTATTCGTGATCCCCTCTGTGCTGAAATTTGATACTACTTTAACTGGTGCTCATACCTTTGTTCAAGTTGTTTTATGGATTGTTTGGCAGGAGAGAAATAATAGAATATTTAGGGGTTTACACAAGAATCAATATATGATTACCAATGATATTTTTGCATTGTTTCATTGTTGGGTAGACTCTTTGGCCATAGGTTTTGAAAAAAGTGAAAATATAAGGACAATATCTTCATATCAGCATAACAGAGAAGTGGAGCAGAGTTCTTTGGCTCCCAGCAATCCCCAATGTGAAATGGAGTACGATACTGGAACTCCTGCTTTTCCAATCCGTGATTAACTTCTGGTTAATTGCTATTTTGCATCTTACAGTTGCTGTGCTCTCATTCGTGTGCATAAGAAACTAAGAAACTTGTAATATTTTTTGGTGGTCACCTGCTGTGTGACTGGTTTACATACTTGTAATATTTTTTGTCTGGACAATACTCTGTAATACTTTGGATGACATTTTTCTATATTAATAATAACTAATTACCGTTTACAAAAAACATAAAACAAATTAAGTGACAAAAAACTTCCTACGTTGGGGAAGAATGACATTATTAAACTCAGTCAAATGGCAGTTCAGATATCATTTAATCTAGTGGCATAGAATATGTACGCCCAAAAAACTGGCTTTTTGGCAGAGCCATGCCTCCATCACTTGCTTCAATGCCAGAATGCTATTATTAGGATTTGGAATTTTGTCATCAAGAATGCCAGAATGCGATTATTGTTAACAAAATATCTCCGTAGAGCACCTACAGCCTGTACCCGACTGTCATGAATGTCTTTGTCATTAATATCTGCATGACAGTGCAATGCATTTTAATAGTTATTTGTGGTCGGAATTGATTATTTGATGTCGAATAACACGAACAAATGCGATTTTGTGTCTTTATAGTTCAGTTTTGTCAAAGTGGACTTATAGTGTCACGAAGATTAGGTAAATCTACAACTTTACAACGATATCAGTATTTGATTATTCTTGACTTTACATAATTTCCTTCAATTTCTGTTCAATAGACCACCTCTTCACGCGACTTTCATGGTCAAACAGAAGTTCTAACTCGGTGTTATGTCGGCACCTATTTATTTCTTTTATTTGCTTATTTTCATTTGGTATCTCCATAATTTCTTCTAAATTCAAATGTTTTATCTCCAAAAGATGAATGATCTATTTCCGAAATATTGAGATAGTAATGTGTATATCTCATTAATTGTTATCTTTTCGTAGGCATTTTAAAAAAAACGTTTAAATGATGTATTTTGTATTCTCCTTATAACTTTATCTGATAAAGTTATTGTTTACATGAACTTGACATATGTAAAGATATTGATAACAATAAGTAGACAGTATCAAGAAACTTTTACATTATCTTATCTTCAAACGAGTATGATATAAGATAATTTAATAATGTTTTGAAACAGTAAGATGCAATAGTAAAACTAAATAATAATATAAAACAGTAAAACTAAACAATAGTACGAAACAGTGAAACTTAACGATAGTTTGCAATAGTAAAACTAAATATTCGTATGAAACATTAAAACTAAACAATAGTATCAAATAGTAAAAATAAAAAATAATATTCAATAGTTAAATTAAACAATAGTTACTAAACAATAGTATTAAACAGTAAAAATAAAAAAATAATATACAACAGTAATACGAAATAATAAAATGCAATAACAAAACTAAACAATAATATGCAATAGTAAAACTAAACAATAGTATAATATAGTGAAAATTAACAATAGTATGCAACAATAAAACTAAACAATAGTACGAAACATAAAACTAAACAATAATATCAATCACTAAAAATAAATAATAATATGCAACAATAAAATTAAACAATAGATTGAATTCAACATACTCTTTGTGAATGGACATGTTGTGGAGCATGGTATATCCATTTCTTCAAGTTTAGGCTCTTTTTTGTGTTTTTTTTTTGAAAGCGGTAATTATATTGATAAGGGCTCTCGACAATGAATTCTACCAAGAACAAAACATAGTTCCAGTAAAGACAAAAAGATCGAAGATCTAGCAGATCCAAAGAAAATTATAGTATGCTGACCAATCAACAATACATTAAGTTACAGACTTACAGTCCACAAAAATGGTTGAAAGAGGAAAATCATGAGAAGGGATCTTCCAGGAGATCATGCACAGGAGGCATAGAGTCAGCTGGAGTATTGACTACAGAGTTGGGAAGCACAGGAGGAGAGTGAGAAGAGGCTCCCAGAGTTTGTTGATTCATACTCCATGAGTGTTGCATTTCTGAGACTGATTGCATTGAAGCATCTCTCTCAAAACCTATGCCTAGAGTTACAATCTAGGGATTCATAAGGGATAAAATATGAAATAGAACTTGATTGCTTGTATTGCAGAAGTTACGAAAAACTCTAGCATTCCTTTCCTTCCAGATACACCACAGTAATGCCGGAATGAGCACATTTCAACCAGAATCAGATAAAACAAAGTTACTCACGGGCTTATACAAGTATAAATCTAAAATATGATAGTATCCAGGATAAATAGTATATTGAATGAAAAATTACCAAATAACAGCAGTAAAAGAGCAATGAAGGAACAAATGTGAAACAGTTTCACAGTGAGACTTACACAGGGTACAAAGATCATGTCCTGTCCAACCTCTGCGGCTCAAATTATCTTTGGTTAGAATCTTATTAAATACAACCAACCATGTAAATAGTTTGATTTTTAAGGGAACCCAAGCCCTCCAAATAGGTTTAGTTAGGTGGAATCTCAGTCCCCCATCATTTATAACAGTATAGCCCGATTTAACAGAACAATCAAAAGTAATACAAGGTAGCCATTGAGGAGTATCTTTCTCCATGGTAAGTTCAATCTCATTTAAGATATCTACCAACAGTTCCATTTGTGCTTGCAAAATAAAGAAATTTTGTTGAAAACCCAATCTGTCTATGGGATAGTATAAGCCTTGAAAATTCTGCTCATAAAGGAGTAACACCCTTTTAACAGATAGTTTTTTAGTTTTTGCTAATTGATATAAGTCAAGAAGAAGATATTTTAGAGGGGTACCACGGATCCACTTACTTTTCCAAAAGATGGTGTCAGTACCATTTCCAACCTTCTTAGAGGAGAAATAGTTAAGAAGCCCAAAAAACTTTCGAAACTCTTGCCAAATTGAGAAGCAGATCCTAAGAGATGAATTAAAAAAGGCTCCCATCCCAACTCTGAAACAATATCTGGATTTTAGCAAACTGAGTCATTTCAGATTAGAGGCACAAGTTCAGAACTTCCATAAGAATGTACATTTAAGAGCTATACCAAAGCTCTTAAGATTGATAATGCCCCAGCCCCCCTGATCCTTAGATTTGCATAAGGTACCCCACTTGACCAAGTGATAGCTCTTGGAAATAGGGGAAGGCTGCCAAAGAAATCTACACCTAAGACGGTTAATCTCCTCGTCCACCCTTATAGGAAAATGTAGGACAGACAAGTAGTAAGTAGGAATTGTAGATAAAACACTGTTTACAAGGGTTAATCTGTCCCCTAGAGATAAGAGATTTGCCTTCCATGTTGACAACTTATTAGAGATCTTTTCAATGACTGGTGTTCAGTCCTTATAGGATGCCTTTTTATGGTGTAGTGGGAGGCCAAGATAAGTAATTGGTAAAGCCCCATTTTGACATCCCAGTATAGTACATCCTTGCTCCACCATTGCCCCAACAACACCCACCCTAGTCAGTAAAGATTTTTGAAAATTTATTCTAAGTCCAGAACATGTCTGAAAGCAGCAGAGAATACACTTAATATTAACCAAATTGTCAAGTCCAGGGGCAAGAAAAAGGAGTGTGTCATCTGCATATTGTATGTTAATTACATGTGGTCCATCATTTAGAAGGTGAATCCCAGAAATAAGGTTATTACTTGCTACCAATGCCAGCATCCTATTAAGAATGTGTGCAACCACAATAAACAGAAAAGGAGACAGAGGGTCCCCCTACCTAAGTCCATTTGATGCACCAAAGAAGCCAGTAGGGGTTCCATTAAATAAAATGGAAAACCTAGCAGTTGAGATACACATAGAGATGCAAGAAATCTATTTTGCCCCACAGCCCAACCCTTATAGAGAGTTTAACAAAAATTCCATATTGACATTATCAAAGACTTTTTCAAAGGCTCTTGTTTGTGTTGATATCACAAAATTGGTATTAGAATAGTTTGATAATAGATTAACAAAGAAAAATTGACTTGAATTGAGTTTTTTTACCTTCTCCTTGATTTGTTGAAGTAGGAATTGTCCTCCTCCTTTCTTCGCTTTGTAGGAGTATTTTCATTGACGTTACCCCATTTGTTCTTCGCTGAAAAGCACTCTTCTCGTGTAGGCATTTCCTATGTCAATCTGAGGTCGAACATGTTTTCCTTCTCGATCATTTGGGTCAAGAAATGAAATCCTATTCCACATACAAAGGATCTTTGGAAGCTCCATTGATGTCAGTAGAGAAGGTGGATGCCCTTGAAACTGTAAGAGGTCTGTTGTGGGGTCTATCGTAAACGGAGGGAGAGGAAGGTCAAGTAGATGAGGTGGTGGAGGCAATGGTTGTCATGGGAGGCAAGGAAGTGAAAGAAGATGACACCGGGAAAGAGGTGGAAACAAGAGGACTTCTATTGGGGGCTCACCAAAAATGGAGGGAGAGGAAGGCGGAGCAAATGAGGTGGTCGATTTGGTAATTCTGGTGGGAGGCGAGGAAGTGAAAGAACATGGCGCTAGGGCAGAGGCGGAAACAAAAGGACTTTTGTTGGGGGTTCGTCAAAAACGAAGGGAGAAGTAGGTGGAGAAGTTGAGGAGGTGGAGGCAACGATTGTGGTGGGAGGTGAGGAAGTGAAAGAAGATGGCACTTGGGTGGAGGCGGTTAGTGGGATTTTTGGAAACGAGATTGATGAAGAGTTTGTTTTGTATATTTTGTCGGTAGTAGTTGTTGGAGAGTATGTTTTGTTTTGTGATTGTTAGTTTGAGCGGGAATTGTATCAATACAAATTTTACTTAATTGAAGTAAATGTTTAAAAAAAAATTATAATGTGGATTTGGTAGGTGTTTTTGATTCTGTATCAATAGTTGTTTGGGATGGATGGTCAAGATTGAGTCTCACATAGGAAGTGGTTTGAGAGAGGATGTAATAGGTATATATTTTATTTTATATATATATATATATATTTATATTTATATATATATATATATTGTGTTGGAATTTTAGAGTAGAATTATTCTTCCAAATCTTTGAGAGTCTTTGGTGCCAACGGCTCTCTGATGTGAGGGTTTTGATTTTACTTTTCCATCAATTTCTGTATTTTGTATTCATATTGATTTATAGTAAAAATTCTCTCTCTTTGTCATGAGGATGTAGACCTTTTGGTCGAATCTCGTAAATCTTTGTATTTGCATGCATGTGTTTTGATTTGTTGTAGTTTTTTTCTATTTACCTTTTGTTGTTTGATTCTTGTTCATAGAGTAAAAAAAAATTGTTTCCCTTACATAAGTTAATTCTAAATTAAGTTTTTTTTTGTGTGATGATCTTGGAATACGCAGAAATATCCATAAGATGGGCTCTGTGTCATTATGTTCATAAAAAATGGCTTAGTGGTATGTTAACGAATTAGTCCACTACAAAAAGGAAACTTCATGAATTCAAGGACTTAATAGCAGAACAAAAGATGGGGAACTCAACCGTCTCCACAAAAGAGATGCAGCAATGTTAATGTATGAAAGTAATACTCAAACTAATTTATTGTACTTAAAGAAAAAGGTTCCTTGTTTGGTTTTTATCTGCTTGGAACCCCAGTTCTTCCAGAGATCGTGAAAGTTGCTCCACTAGAAATAGTTTTATTATTTCTTTGACTCATATCCTCCAAAAAGTAGATCATGTTTTAATGGCTTCGAATAAATTAAATGCATTCATCAAGATGGAAAGACGGCTTATTCCAAAACAAGGAAAGCACTTCTTTTTTTCTTTCATATACCATGGAAAACAAAATGTTCATTACTAGTGGATTCTGGTCCATAACTGTAGGCTCCATTGCACGGGAACTTTAGTTGGATGAGGACAGAGGACGAATTAAGCAAGGATAAAAAATCTAATCTACGGTGGTAACGAACTATTGTTTTGGAAGAAATTTCTAACCATCTTTTCTGCAAGAGCTTTTGTTTTTTCTTAACAGTAATCATAATAGCTAGATAGAAATTGTGACTCCAATCATTTCTGTCCCCTACACCCTTCAGAGTGGGTGTTGAGCTGTATTGACGACTACACACTGGTACTTGTCTCCTTTGTCCTTGTGTCGTCGACAAATAGGATTAATTACCTGGAGAAATGTGAAATTATCGCAAAAAAAAGGGAGACAAAGGAGCTCAACTAGAGGTATGGTCGATACGCCGACGAAGAATGACAACAATAGAGTGACCGGCGAACCATCTTAAACAACAAAGTGACAGAAAACTTCCCACCTCGAGGAAGAATGACATTATCAAACTCAGTCAAATCAGGGTCTCATGGCAGCCAAGGATATCACTTAATAAACTAGCATAGAATATGTAGGTCCAAGAAATTGACTTTAAGGAAGAATCATTTGTAAATAAATGTGAAATATATTGATTAATATGTTAATTAAAGTCATAATATGGAATCAAAGAAAAATCATGAACAATCAATGCAATGAACAGATGCAAAACAGTGAGGCAAGATTAGAACTTTTCTGCTTGATTTGTCTTGAAAGACTTACATTACAGAAAACAATGATTCATAACTAGTACACAGGATTTCACATTTTTTCTTCTAATATAAAATGATTTCAGTAGATGGAGAATATATTAGGTTATTGTCTATACAGTGATCACACTTCAGTTGCCTTAAAATCTAAATAAAGCACTTGTAGGAGAAGAGAGATCCTTGACCGTTTTGTTTTTAAGGAACATGGAATCGTTAGAGAGAAGAGATAGAAGGAGATTATGAGTGAGGAAGAAGAAAAAGATAAAATGTCACTCCTCTCGCGCCCCCCTCCCCCTCCATAGCATTCATTGGAAAACGAGTTTAAATTTGATTAACCATTGTAATTTTGTATAACAAAGTACATAAGGATCATTCCCTCAAACTCGAGTTTGGCCTAGTCCAAAAGTGTGTGTGTGTGGCCATCGATATTTAGTTCAAGTTCTTGTAAACAATTGTTGTATGATTCCTTGAACATAGGATCATCTAAGTTTTTACATTTCACCAATGTAAAACTAAAGTTTCACAAACATGTACAAAAATATTATTCAAAATAATTCCTCTAAAATGTTTTCTCTTGAATTTATACTTTTAGACTTATTATTAAATATTTAATTCTTATTAATAAAGATAATATAATAAACTTAACAAAAATATTATTTAATCAAATATCGTGGAACCAATTAGATTCAATTAATTAAATATTCAACAGAATGATGCCTCCATCTCTTCCTTTAATGCCAGAATGCTATTATCACGATTTGGAGTTTTATCATCAATAATGCTAGTACTCCTATTAAGGTGCGCTGCGTTAATGATGAAAAAACATCTTTGTAGGTACCTACAGCCTGTTGCCTCAGCCGACGGTCATCAGTATCTTTGTCATCATCAGCCTGTTAGTCTCACTCGAAAATCTACCAGCACCAAGGAGAAGAAGAGACATAACAATTCTTTTTTTATATATTCTTAAAATCAATAACAGCACTTGCATACAAAGTAAAGAGGGCCAGCGCAAGCAAGCACAACCTTATATCAGGGACAGAATAGTCCTAGTAGACCATGAAACAGCAACAACATGCAACATAATAACAAGAAAAACGAATTAGCAATTCAAAATCACCGTAACACGACACTGAACAAGCTGTCCTATTGAACAATTCCACAACAGGCAATTCCTTTCTTAAGCCACTATAGGCATGTCCTTGATCCAAGCATCAAGTGGCTTCCCAATCGAGTATACGATGAATCCAATATTTCTAAGTTTCTCGGGATCAACCACATTGCGCCCATCAAATATAAATGCAGGCTTCTGCATGTTATCATAGATCTTCTGGTAGTCCAGAGTCTTGAACTCATCCCACTCTGTCAAGAAACAGACTGCATGTGCATCCTTTGTGGCTTCATAGGCATCCCATGTCACGCGAACCTGCTTGACTGCCGTTGGGCTCATAGGCTGAAGGTGGATTGGATGGTCCCAGTCAAATTTGTTCATCGCAAGGTCCCTCTGAATCTGGTCTTCGGTAACCTGAGGATCATAGATACTGATTGCAGCTTTGTCACCCAAGAGTCCCTTGCAGACGTCAATTGCTGGAGTCTCCCTTGTGTCACCAGTGTCCTTCTTGAATGCAAAACCAAGCACTGCAATCTTCTTCCCTGATACCGTGTTGAACATGGAGGATACCACACGGTTCACAAACCGGCTCTTTTGATAATCATTGATCTTGATCACCTGCTTCCAGTAGTTTGCAACCTCAGGAAGACCATTGCATTCACAGATGTACACAAGATTTAGGATATCCTTCTGGAAGCAGGATCCCCCAAAACCCACACTGGCATTTAAAAATTTGGACCCAATCCTTGAGTCTCTCCCCACTGCATATGCTACCTCGGACACATTAGCACCAGTGGCCTCACATAGAGCAGACATGGCATTGACAGAGGAGATCCTTTGAGCTAGGAAGGCATTAGCAGCAAGCTTGGAGAGCTCTGCAGACCATAAATTGGTTGTGATAATGCAGTCTACTGGTACCCAATTAGCGTAAACATCCTTCAGTGCTTGCACAGCTTTCCGGCCCTCAGGCGTCTCTCGTCCACCGATAAGCACCCGGTCAGGAGCAAAGAGGTCCTTGATTGCGGTACCCTCTGCAAGGAACTCTGGGTTTGAGAGGATCTGATAGTTAATGCCCCTGCTGTTGTGCATTAGAATCTTCTCAATTGCTTCCGCAGTTTTGACTGGGACAGTGGATTTCTCAACCACGATCTTGTCAGACTTTGAGACATCAGCAATCATACGTGCTGCACTCTCCCAATAGGTGAGATCCGCAGCCTTGCCAGCTCCGAGTCCCCGAGTTTTGGTTGGTGTGTTCACTGATACAAAGATGATGTCTGCCTCGGATACATGCTTTTCAATATCAGAGCTGAAGAAGAGGTTCCGGCCTCTACACTGCTTGACTACATCATCAAGGCCTGGTTCATAAATGGGCAGTTGGTCACTGTTCCAAGCAGCAATGCGAGCAACAGATATGTCCACGACAACCACTTCAATGGCCGGACACTTGAGGGCAATCACAGCCATGGTAGGGCCCCCAACATAGCCAGCTCCCAGGCAGCAGATCTTCACCATTGTTTCCACACTAGAGCTGTACTCTGCAAGAAGATTTCACGAAAAAGAATAAAGGCACAAAAGAATAAAGTATGAAACAATCAATGAATAATAATGCAAATTGTTCTCTAACTTTCAACAAGGGACTAGTTTCGTCCAAGTATTCCCCGATTATTATAGACTATCGCAAAAAAAAAAGCTCTAATCTCGGAAGAGAGCCCGAAATGAAACGAATCCATTTCAGTCCAATTTCGCACTTTTAGTTTGAGATCTACGACTTTACATTTCCACAGCATTTTCACAAAACAGAAAGTTTTTATGCATTTCATGTTCAGTTGACTAGTTTTTCAGCACAACATGACTGTAACCGCAGATAATTCCAAATACAAGACCAAGAAGCAAGATAATAAACACCAGCATCCCAAGATAAAAGACAACAACGAAACCAGCAACCAGAGAAGAAAAGTAATCGCAGATCTAACACATCAAAACAATCAGCTGCAGCAAAATCCCCCACGGCATCAACATGTCAGCCCCAATCTATCCAGATTTACCGTACAACACAGCAGCCACAGGCCAGATTGCCAATCTGTATCTACGAACAGAACATCAACGTATCTAACCGGCATAACAAACTACCATACACAATACGACAAACACACATAAAAAGGGCACAGATCTACGCGTAGACAAATAGATCTACACACACAACACCCAAGACAACCCCAGATCCAGCACCTAAACGACCAGATCTGGATCAACAAATGCCAAATCCGACCACGCAAAAGCAGTTCGAGATCATGCAAGATCAGGAGTAATTACCTCTGCAACCCGGTGGATGATCGAAGCCTTTCCTCTTGCGGGATGGAGAAGACGAAGCGGGAGAAGGAATGAGAGGAGGAGCGGAGTTCTTGCGTTGGTAGGGAAAGGGAGGAAGTGGAAGCGCTTAAATACACCCGCGCCCCAGAGGTGGCGCCGTGGCGGCAGCTGAGATTTACCGCCGACACGTCTGCTCACGACCGAGAGGGGAATTAATAATAATAATAATAATAATAATAATAATAATAGTAATAATAATATTATTATTTGGTAAAAAGTCTCCTGAAATATTTGTGTGATAATAATGCAGGAACCAAACAAAAACAAATGAGGATGGGGGGTACAAGAAAGAGATGGGTGGACTAATTATAATTGTTCTTTGTGTCTATACTAATTACCAAGTACTAACTACCATTAGTAAAGAATTGTTTCACATGGTTTCCATGTGTTACTTCTTTTTCCTCTTGTTTAATAAATATAATAATGATGGTATTAATTATATTAAGCTATTTAGTTTTTTGTAGACATTATATGAGAGGGTATACCAACTGCCATTTTGTCATGCTTGACAACTACTTTTTCCTATGGCAGCTGCTTTGGAAAGGAGGTATTTCCTATTTGGAGAATGGAAGGTGATGATGATATGAGTTGTAAGACATTTTCTTGTACTATGTTTTGTTTTCCTGCAAAAAGTAGATTCTATATTAGATAAATATTTGATTATGAAATCACCACCAAATATAAAAGTATAACAATAATATATTTAAAGCAAAAATGTTTAAAGGCTGTAAATAAAATAAAATATATAACAAATTATACAATATAGGTCCACAAAAAATTCTAAATATTCCATTATTTTTTAGAAAATAAAAAAGATTCAACCAGTAACCGAATCACAATCCACATTGAGTAGGACTCTCCACAACATTGGCGATGGAGTCAGCAACAACAGTGGAATCTACAAGTGGAGTATTGATTGAAGATGCAATGATTTGAATGGCAAAGTTAGTCTTAACTCTTTTACAATTCTACTGCATACTGGTAATCCCAGCAGGCATCCCTTCTCTTGGGAAACCAGAGCCAATATTTCCTGACCAAGAAGATATTAGAAAGATAATATTGGTAATAATATTTAGATTAATCAAAATATTTCTGAATACAATGTTATTTCTAACTTTCCATAATGACCACAGAACTGTTGGAATGAGTATATTCCAGTCATTTTTAGACAATCGATGTTTTACCATGCAATTGTAAATTATACAACCTTGAGATTTCCAATAAGGATAAATCAATAGAACTATTCAGGAAAAAATTGCAAATTAACTTTACAAAAAGGCAATGTAAAAATAAATGTGTCGTTGTTTCCCACTAATTTCAACATCTTAGGCATACGGTTGGCCTAATTCATCGTTTTTTTTATTAAATTAACTCTAGTAAGGACTCCATTATTACAAACCAACCAAACTAACAACTTAACGTTTACGGAAATATTGCTCTTCCAAAGACTATTAGCCAAGGAAGTTCTAAGCCAACCATCATTGAGTATAACATAACACGATTTCACCGAGAACCTACTATTTCCAGTACAATCCTAGGAGATTTGATCCTTGGAGTCTCCTAAATTAAGATTTTCCATAATATCCATAAAAACTTCTAACTGATCTTACAATAATTCCCCATTGGAGGGAGAAGTCAGATTTAAATGGAACAATTTAGAAAAATCAGACCTATACATAGTTTGCATATTCTTAACACTAATTTTTTTTATATTTAGAAGCTGCATACAAATCAGAAAGAGAGTGTTTTAGAGTTGAATCATTTAACCAAAAACCCTCTCAAAAAAAGTATCCACCCCATTTGTGACAGTGACTCTAGTAAATGTCTTGAATATTGGAAAACATTTCATTAACTCAAACCAAACCAGTGAACATTTTGATGAGGCCTTATTGAGTAATGCTCCTCGATTTCGTCGATAAAAATGGCTTGCTTTGATAAGCATAGACCACTTAAGAAATTGGTTTTCATTCATCAACTGCCACAACAACTTACACTTTAAGGCCAAACTGAAGTCTTTTAAACATATTATACGTCACCTATTTTGATTTTTACTACAACATAGTTTTTCCCATTTAGCTAAGTGATAGTTGTGATCCTTTCCAAACTTAGATTGCCACAAAAATCTTTTCTTAAGTCTATCAATTTCCTTTTCTACTAGAATGGGTAGATTAAGGATTGAAAGAAAGTAGGTAGGGATAACAGATAGTACCGAATTTATTAATGTTAGTCTACCACCTAATGAAAGAGATTGAGCTTTCTAAGAGGATAATTTTGCGATTACTTTATCAATAACTAGGGCCCAGTCATGATAAGAAGCCTTTCTGAAGTGCAATAGGAGTCCTAGATATTTGAAAAGCAAAGATACCTCCTGACATCCCAAGATCTTACATCCATCCTCAATCAATGCCTTAGACAACCCAATTCCAGTAAGAGAAGATTTGTTAAAATTTATTTTCAATCCAGCACAGAACTCAAAATAGCAAAAAATTCTTTTAATGTTTATGAGATGCTCCAAAGATGGGCTTAGAAACAAAATAGTATCATCTGCATATTGAATATTCAAAACATTGGGTCCATTATTTGTGTATTGAATTCCTGTTATTAGATTGTTATGAGCACCCAAAGCTAACATCCTATTTAGTACATTTGTAACAATAATGAATAAAAGAGGAGAAATGGGATCCTCCTATCTTAGACCATTACTGGCCCTAAAATAACCCTTGGATGACCCGTTAACTAGGATAGAGAAGGTGGCTAAAGCGATGCACATTTTTATCCATGATAGCTATTTATCTCCACATCTCATTGCTCTTATAGAGTTTAGCAAGAACTCCCAATTTACATTATCAAAAGTCTTTCCAAAGCCTAGTTTCAAAATAAATCAAAAAGTCTTGGATTGGTGCATGATGTGTAATGTTTCTTGAGCGGTCAGAAAACAATCACTAATACTCTTGCCAGATAGAAAAGCTGACTGGTTTCCATCCAACATCTAGTTCATTATTGGGCTAAATCTTCTAGCTAGGTATTTAGATAAAATTTTATAGCTACTATTGACCAGACTAATAGGCTTAAAGTCCTAGATTACTTGTGCCCCTTCCTTTTTAGGAATTAATGTTATAAAGGTTTTATTTAATTCAATCAATGCATCCTGATCATTAGATTCATAAAAGAAATTAAACATATCTACTACATCAGATTTTATCTGATCCGAGAAAGTTTGATAGAAGCTTAAAGGAAAACTATCAGGGCCTGGTAATTTTTTCCTTGGAAGAGAGAACACTGCCTTTTTTTATTTCTTCCACAGTAAATTCCATCTCCAACCTCTCTAGATTGGGAATAACTGGTCCCAACAGAGATCAATGGAGGTACTCTTAGGCTTATTAAAAAGAGTTATGAAATGTTTTTCAATCTCCTTATAGATGTACTGAGGATGATCCACAAAAACACCATTGATAATCAGAGAAGAAATAGTGTTAATACGTCTACTCCCTTTGACCATCTTATGGAAAAAAGAAGTGTTTAAATCACCTTCTTTCAACCATTGAATTCTAGTCCTTTGCTTCTAATATAATTCCTATTCTAGTAATAAGTTATAATGTTCTGATTTAAGATCATTCTTATAGGTCCCCAGGTTAGGCCTACTTATAGTAGATTCATCCAACATATCAATGTATTGAGTCAGATATTCCAGCTCCCTCAATCTATATTTCCTCTTCTCTTTTACTGGAGTGATCCAATTTTTAATCTTGAATTTAAGTTCCTTAATCTTCCTGGCAAATTTGGCTACTGATGACCCTCGAGTTCCAGAATTATTCCAATAATTAAAGATCAAATCCTTGAACTCATCTATGATTGTCTAGGAACTAAAGTACCTAAAAGGAAAAAGACCCCAGTTTGGAGGTAAGGTGTCCAAACATAAGGGTATATGATCAAAGACCACCTGAACCTTCCCTGCACAAATAGTATTAGGATATTTGTTCATCCACTCAGGTGAGACTAAAAATCTATCTAATTTAACCATTACGGAGTTTACTTGGAAATTAGACCAAGTATAAGAAACATTATTTGGGAAAAAATCTATTAAATTTGCAGCCTCAATGAAGCCATTGAAAGAAGACACTTCTGGAGTAACTATAGTCCTATTTGAGTACTCATATGAAAATCTCGTAAGATTGAAGTCTCCTTCAATGACCCAGTTAGGTGACACTACAGACTGCAGCCCCTCCAATTCTGAGAGGAAATCCTACTTCAATGAAGATTCGCATGGCCCATAAATACCAATTAGTCACCACTCAAGTTTATCTATTATATTTTTAAATTTTATTGAGACACATAAGTTTCCAAGGATTAAACTTAACTTTTGAGATATCAATGAAATCCAATCGATCAAAATGACCCTAGAAGCACCCTGAGAAGGTAAGAATTCCCAATAGTCAAGTTTACCACCCTCAATAGTTCGATGATGAAAAGTTCTCTAATTTGGTTTCACTAATAATTAAGAAATCAATTTTATAGGTTCTTACAAAATCCCTAATAGCTCAGCCTTGAGCACTACTATCAAGACCTCTAATGTTCCATGCTGCAATTATCATTAAAAGACTTTTTAAATAGATAACCTAAGGACAGACAAACCCGTAGAATAAGATTGTATATTATCGAGATCTACAGGAATCAATCCCTGCATCTTTCTAATGGAATTAAGAAAATCCTTAGCCATAACATTCGAAGTAATTGAAATATCAATATTACCACAAAAGTCAACGAAATCATTATAAGAATTCCAAGAAAAGTTACCATTAGAAATATCTACCTTTTTAGATAAATCCAAAGATTCCGGCTCATTACATAGGAAATTTTAGAATTAGACAATGAAATAGAGAGCTTAAGAGATGAACAATTGGGGGGAGCGGCGGGAGCAGATCTGCCTCTCCCTCCTTCTACTCGCACGAGCGGCAGCTAGGGCTTGGAGGGAGTGGCGGAGCGGCGGGAGGGTAGCTTCTCCTAGGGGGAGCGGCGGGAGCAGATCTGCCTTTCCCTCCTTCTACGCAGATCTGCCTCTCGCATGAGCGGCGGCTAGGGCTGTTGCACGAGTGGCGGCTAGGGCTTGGAGCGGTGGGAGCACGGCTAAGCTAGATTTGATGCAGGCTTCGGCGTCTGCACAAGGCACGACGGCGGTGCACGGCATGGGGAGCGGTGGAGCGTCGTAAGCACGGCATAGCAGGACCTTGTGCAGGGCTTGCAGGACACTGGCTCCGGCGAGGGGTGCTTCACCAGTGCGTAGGGGTAGGAATGGCGGCAAAATGGTACCTCTCTTGTCCCCCCTTTCCTTGTTTTTGCCTCTTGGGGTGGTGAGCTCGCGGGTGAGCTCGCGCCCTACAGCGACCGTGCCGACATTCGAGGCCAACGACGCCCTCTCTGCAGCTTGGTTTCGACTTTGTGCTTGTAGTATGGGCCATTGTATGCTCATATAATATTGCAGGAATGCCATTATTGTAGGAACAACGTCTCAAAATTTGCTTGTGCATCCTCTCATATCTTCCTCTCGCAGATCTGCGAGCCCTTCTACCTCTCAGATCTGTCTCTTGCAGATCTGCCTCTTTCTCCTTCTTTCCTCTGTCCGATCGGACTACGCATACTAGCAGATCTACGTGAACATTGTTTCTGTTCCGACGACTCCATCTTTGGTTCATCGATTGAGTGCAGGTTTAGAATAAATGAGATTCTACAATGCCTTTTTCTGGATAGACTTTGTTACTCGAGATCATTCTCTGGTTGATTTGGAGAGAGAGAAATTGTAGGATCTTTCGCAATATTACTAAGTCAGCTTTTGGGATTATTATTGATATTATATGTTTGATGCAATTTTGGGTGGAAAATCTTGTACCAGGTTTCGAGAAAGAAGAAATGATGCAGTTTGTAACTGCAATGACACCACAGTCTGAGGAGCCTCTTTTTGCACCACCTTCTATTCCTTCCTCCCATGCACCATCAGGAGAGGCAGCTCAGGATGATATGAATGAATGAATGAAGGAAGTTGGCTCATATAGAAAAATATATTTTTTGATACAATACTTCTTCGTCCCATTTTTGATAAATATTCTGAACTTTATGGTGTCTTATATGGAACAATATGGATTTTTGGGGGCTGTATAGCCTAAGGGTCTGTAATATTACTGAACTTTGTATTTCTTATCTGGCATTGAAGCCGAAGAAATAATATCTATCTCAATCATTAACAAAAAAAAAGAAAAAGAGACGAACAATTCAAATTATCTCTATAATTATTCTTAAATTGAGAATTAATAGAAGAAGGTAAAGTACCCGATATAGTATGATGGGGCGAAACCTTAGTTTAAAGAGTTTCCCCAACCATTGCTTTAATATCTTCATCATTTAGGCTTTCAATGTAACGCCCCAAACCCGGACACGTTACCAAAACACAGTACCATAAGCCTAATCACACAATTACAGAATAAAAGGACTGTAACCAAGGCTCACCTCAAGGATCTCGATGCGCGGCTAGAAGCTCTAACTCCAGCACCGGAACCTGACTACACGCGGTTTGCACCTGAAAACACACAGCACGCGTGAGTGACATCTAAGTCACACAGTACACGCCCCCAAAACACACAACTACAAGCAAGTACAACAAAACCAAAAGAAAACCTGTTTCCTATCATGTAAAAACTTGGTTTTCCCATCCTAGAAAAATCATTTCTTGATTAAATCAACACTTGGGACTTCAAACCCAAAAACCAATTCCTTTTCTTTACAAAATCACCACTTAGGACCTCAATCCCAAGCCAGGCTTTTTCAAAAGCCACCACCATTTCTTTCTCAAAACAAGTGGAAATTCTTTCAAAAACCACTTCCTTTCAAAACATTTCTTTCAAACCATTTTTGGAAA
>JAMKQA010037093.1:0-19841 GCA_024699735.1 Posidonia australis | reverse complement strand
TTGCGCATTCATTTAGTCTTGTCACATCCATACACATTAGCATGATTAGAGCATGATCCCAGTTTAGCAAACATTCATCAAACCTTTAGCAAGCAATAAGACTAGAAAGACCGAGTTTCTCGGGCGTGCGAGGGTGCCTAACACCTTCCTTATGCGTAATAGGAATCCTTACCCATCCTCTGGTTAGTAGATATCCAGACTTCACATCTGCATCACATGCATTCATCTTTTTTGTGGTTTTCCTCGTCTTTCCCTTAAAAGACTAGGTGGTGACTCCATTTTCTTTTCTTTTATCCTTGTGCCTTCGCCATCATTGGCATGGCTGTGGTCTCCTCCCCACCCCCTCCCTCCGGGTCGAGCACGATCACAATAGTTAACAAAGCCTCTTCTTGGTCATGAGTTAAATTGACTGCAATAATTACAAAAAGGATCTGATCATGCTTTAAATAAGCATATTTGAGATGTTCAGGCACATGTTTAAGCTCTATATAGGTGATTCCCCATTAGATGGCTTAAGACATGGTCTGGGCTTGGATATAATAGACTTTAGAGGATGGTTATACCAATTGTTGGGCTTATGGGTCCTGTAATGAGTTAACATATTAGCTTCCTCTACAAACAATAATTCATCTTCGAAGATCTCCTCAAAATATTGGTTAAAATAACCTAGATCAAATTCAATTTCATCATTTATTAGGCCTTCTACTTCTAAGAAAATTTCAATTATATTAACCTCAATTGTTTCATCTAGTTCATTGATTAACTGTTTATCCAAATTAAAGATGTTAAGTGTGACTGTTAAATCTCCATAACTTAATCTCATTGAACAATTTCCATAGTTGATTAAAGCATTGGTTGTGGCTATGAAGGGTTGACCTAAGATAATTCGAATTTGTCCCTTAAGGTTGGTCAAGGGATGGGTTTCTAAGATTACAAAATCTACAAGATATACAAATTTGCCAACCTTGATCAGAACATTTTCAACAATTCCTTTTGACATCTTAATTGATCTATCAACCAAATGTAATGTTACCCTAGTTGGTTTCTACTCGCCTAGCCCTAATTGCTCATACATCGAGTACGGCAATAGGTTGACACTAGCTCTTAAATCTAGCAAAGCCTAATTAATTTTAGTATTACCTATCATACATGAGATTGTGGGACTTCTAGGGTCCTTATATTTTGTTGGTAGTTGATTTGTCAAAATAGAGCTAACATTGGCTATTAAAAATGCTTTCCTAGGCACATTGGTGATTTTCTTCTACATGCAAAAGCTCTATAGTATATGGCATATGTACGGACCTGTTGAATAGAATCTAAGAGAGGAATATTTACCTAAGCTTTCCTGAACACCTCTAGTATCCTTTTCATTTGTGCAAATTCCTTCTTTTTTTTTAGCCTATTAGGAAATGGAGCAATGGGTTTCTATATAGGCTTAATAGATAGTTCATTGGACGGCCCAAGGCAGTTGTGGGACAATTCCCAATGAAATATCTAACCTAGGCACAAGAAACGTAGAGTGGCACCTGGGAGGTGTAGACACCTAGGTTTTGCAAACGCTTACTAGAAGATTCCTTCAATAGGGTGCTTCAGTAGTGGCACGCTCAACCAAAACCTACCACAACTCCAAAGTCCACCTAAACCCTAAGTCTTCACCACACCACAAATCCAGAATCCTTACATAGCACAAATGTTCAAGGAGTAGGCCCAAAAATCTAGCATCATTTGCTAGTTGTAGACACCCCAATTTTGCAAGATTGTAGGTAGGCTTCTCTGGAATGGACTTTTGGTTGCTAGGCTCTCAATCACTTTTCCCCAAGACCAACTTGACATCTTAACCTAATTTCATTGACAAAAAACTATCCTAAACCCTAATCCAAAACCATAGACTTTGCCTAAGCCCTAATCCAAAATCCTAAAACTAGCCTAAACCCTAATCCAAAAACCCTAGACCTAGCCTAACCCCTAATCCAAAACCCTAATAGTAGCCTAAACCCTAATCCAAAAACCCTAGACCTAGCATAAACCCTAATCCAAAACCCTAAACCTAGCCTAACAAACCCTAACCACTTCCCACTCCATCATAACAACCTATAACAACCTTAACCACTTAAACAAACCCTAACCACTTCCCACTCCATCATAACAACCCATAACAACCTATAACAACCTCTAACTACCTAAAGAAACTCTAGCAACTTCTCACTTAATCTAAACAAACTCTAACAACTTCCCACTTAATCTTACAACTCTAACAACTTCCCACTTAATCTAACAACTCTAACAACTTCCCACTTAATCTAACAACTTCCCACTCAATCTAACAACTCTAACAAACTTTCATAACAACCTTAACCACTTCTCTAACCACCCAACCATATAACTCCATAAATACCCCATTTGCAACTTAAAAAAGGGGAGGGGAGAAAAAGCTTGGAAAAAAGGGGAAAAAACAAGAGAAAAACACCAATGGAGACAAAAATCAGAGAAAAGTAGTGAAATTCAGTAGTAAAGCCACTGAGAAACCTTGGGAGAAAGTAGCTTAGAGCTCAGGGGCCTTCGCTGGACAACTAGGGCTCTCTAACGAGCTCCAGTGACTGGAATAGCCTCCACCCATTATCAGCATAAGTAAGCCACTAAATAGAGCTCAATTCTCCTTAATTTCTCCCCGTGGATCTTCCTCAACATCCCTAGAGTTATTCCAGTGGAGATTGGAAACTTGCTTGCCAGAATTTCAAGTTTTATGGGTCGTCAGACCCATTTTCCAACGAGAGAGGTGGGGGCACAAATCCATTGAGAGATTCGTGTCCTGGTGTGTGGGGAATTGTTAGGCTAGATCTCCTCTTGCTCCTCCTCCACTTTGAAAGCCACGTAGCCCACTGGAAGCCACTGGAAGTAACTCGCCACCAGCAGCGTCTGCCATCACTAGAGAAGATGATCGGTATTGAAGATCGTCTGGGAAGCTCGTGCATCGCCACTCCCTCTAGTCCGATGGAAAACCTTCCTCTCTTTCCCCTTGATCTTCTTGAAGTGTAACTCGACACCCCGAAGCCTCTGTTTCCTCCCACAATTGAGCTCGCCGGAGAAGATGGAGTCGACGGCGAGGTAGATCGAAAAGGACGAGTATGCACCCCTCTTGGCCTCTGCTAACTCGAGCATCTTCCCCTTCTCCCTGTCGACCTTCTTGAAGCCTCGAAACACCACACCGCCACCTCCAGGAGCTTCTTCTTGTATGAGCCCGTCATCAGAGTCACAACACTGGTGAGCGAGATGGGGAGAGGAACTAAGCCATTCAAAGTCTGATCGGAGTGTGTAGATCTTCTCCCGTCTCTTCCCTCTTGCTCATCAGTCATTTGGATGCAAGATTGGGTGTCGAGGAAGGCCAGGATGGCTTCCTAAGCGATTGTCGCTAGCGAGGTGCAGTCGTCGGCGACCATCGAGTGTTTTTTAAAAGGTTTTAAAAAAAAACTTCATTTCTTTTCTTTTGTTGCATTTTGGTTCTTTTATTTTGCATATTAGTCCCTGCATTCATTTTTAAATCATTTTAATAATGTTTTGTTTTGTAAATTTGTAGTGTGATCCTTGTGGATTTCTTTTAATATTTCGCAGACTTTAAATTTTGATATAAAACCCTCTGATTTAGTTTTCATTCACCTTAAGTCCCTAATTTGCACATAAAACCCTGAACTTCACTAAAATTACTTTGAAAATAAGATTTTCTGGCATATTTGCAAACCAAACCCTAGAGATTCATGGTTTTTACTCAAAAGTGCTCAGATTTTCATTTTAAACCCTGAACTTCACTAAAATTACACTGAATGCATGCTTTTATGGCACATTTGCAAATCAGTCCCTAGAAATTCATATTTTCATTCATGAGTCCACTAGTTTGCACATTTAACCCTAAGTTTCTTCAAAATTACATTGAACACATTTTTTGTTGGTAAATTTATAGTTTAGACCCTAGGAGTCCTGATTTTTACCAAAACTACACAGTTGTGCACATTTAACCCCAACTTCCTTAAAATTACATAAAATGTGTTTTCTTTAACATTTTTGCTGATTTAACCTTGGAAACTTCAGGATTTACCTAGGAACATGAAATATTTGCACAAAGGTCCTTGGAAAATTACATATTTCACCCATGCTTTCATTTGTACATTTTGTTACCCTTTTTCATGCATATATTCTCATGGTTATTTTTCTTGCATCATGCATTCATTTCAAAGTTATTTCAATGTTAGTTTTCACATTATTTTCCAGATTTCTTTCGATTTTCATGATTTTGATTTGATTTGGATTTTCATAGCCAAGGGCGTACATTAACAAGCTTGACAATGGCGACATGGACCCGGATGAGGATTATTTTCTCTCATTTGATTTTCTCGGATTTCTTAAGTTTTCGCTGTTTTACGTGATGCCTTTCAAATATTTTTTATTTTCACTATTTTCCTCATCGCCCAAGGGCGTACAGTAAAGTGACATTTACAATGCCTACATTGTCCCTCGGATTATTTTTCTTTATCATTTTTCTTTTTTTTTATTCATTTCTTCTCTTTGATTTGGCATGTTTTCACATTCATCTTAAGCATATGCATTTGGGGTAGAAAAGCATAAACACACTAGATCATTAGCATGCAGAAAACCTAGAAAGACTGAATTCTTCAGGCGCATGGGGGTGCCTAACACCTTCCCCATGCGTAACAAGAATCGTTACCCTTTCTCTGGCCTACATTGATCTATGCACTTCATCCATTAGGCACGCAGCATATGTGTGTTTTCTTTGCATTGATTTCTTTACGTTTTTCCTTTGTGTTTGGTTTTCCTCGTCATTCCATTAAAAGACTAGGTGGCGACTCCTTTTATTTATCCTTTTTCTTATCTTTCTTTGCTATTTCCGAGTCTAGTCTCCTTCCTCAGATTCACCATCTTCGTCGTGACCATATCGGGACTCCTTGTGTGTTTCCACGCACCGTAGAGTCGTGCAGGATACCACCAGCATGGTCACAAGAACTGGTGACTTTGCTGGGGATAATCAGATTCTGGCTTTCATTTTGGGTTTCTTGCTTGCTTGTCATTAATCTGTACACTTTGTGTTTGTTTGCTTGTTTTACTTGTTTGTACATATTTGACTGTACATGCCTTTTGTGTCTTCTTGCACGATTGTTATGCCACCACACCTATGCATGACTTAATTCATGCCTTTTGATGCTTGCTTTTCTTCACTTACCTGTGAGCACTACACTAGCACCTGCCATGCTCATGCCTTTTGCTTGTTGATTAAGTGTTTGGATGCCATGATTGTGTGTTTTCTTCCCCTTTTTTGTATTTGCCATGATTAGGAGAGTAGATACATGTTTGCCTTCCTTCCTGGTTAAAATGAAACACACAAACTCAGACAAACCAATAATAAGGCTTAAGTAGAGAAAAATGCTCACGATCCCCCTGGTTTAATAAAATGCAAGTGAAAGACACCAAGCATATGTGCATGAATGATCATTTTAGAAAGCATGCATCTCCTCCTCTAAGTCCACCTACAGTTTGCGAAGGACAGCTCTGTTAGCCCGTTCTATAGTTTAAGCGTAGGGTGTGTTGCTAGTTTGTCCCCTTTGTCTAGAGTCATGTCGGTGTTAGTAGAGGGTATAGCTCTCTACTACCACAAAATCGAGGCCACCAACGCACCACTCGTTCACTACTTATGCTTTAGCCAGGATTTAGAACGGGAACCTTATTTTTCTAACCATAGTCAAAACCTAAACCCATGAGTGCGTCCCATGTGGTCAACCCCATGCAGGACATGCATGGTGAGAGAGTGCACTTTAGGACATTCTTCTGCATTGTGTGTCATCGCATGCCACTTTAATGACTCGCATTTGACTGTGTCATTGTTCAGGTTCTGATGCCTGTTTTTCTTAGGTAGCTTGTTGCGAGGTCCTCAACTAGGAGCTTGGGTGTCTCCATTGCGGGTGGCCTCTCGTGGTTGTTTTCTCTTGCCTTTTCCCGAGCTATTGGTCACTTTTGACAATAGTTCGTCTTAGAGCTCGTGCGTTTGTCTTTTGTTGTAGCTTCATTCATTTCACTTGCAGTCGGCCATGGCCCTGTAGACCCGCAAGCATCCAGTTATTGTTTTAAATGGGGTCTCGCATTCGGATCCTCCTTCTCTCACTTTGGGTGCTTCTTCTTCCCAACATGCGACCCGATTTTGGAATCATGGAGGATCCCTACCTCCTTTCCTAGGACAGTGGTAGACACAAGCTGATCTAGGGCCCGTCACTGAGTCAATTGTGGTGACTACCATGTGGGTCCTAGATGTTCTGCCAACTGCATCCCACTTCTCGGGCCCTCCGGTTTCAAGAGTTCAACCAACTGTGGTTGCATTTGTTTTAGGGACCACTCCTGTTCCGCTCTCGCCTTCTGACCAATCCTTTGATGGGTCTTCAGCCATGCAAGCTCAGAGCTTGAGAACATTGGCCCGAAGGCTTGAGCACATGGCTCATTCTCTTAATCTTGTTACGTGTTCTTCTTTTGACCCCTGAGGTTTCAATGATGACCACTATAGCATTGTAGGCTCACCCCACTGCACCATCGTCCATACCATTGCCCCAGCTTCACACTACTCCTACATTGAGGGCGTTTTCTCTGCCAACTACACCACAACTACACTTGTCACAGCATGCATCACAGTCACTTAAGGATCAACCCATTGGTGGTGCGAAGATATAGCATTTCTCGAGTTCGTCGCTCAGAGCCATACCAGTGCCACAACTATTGCTCTCACGCACAACACCACACACAACACAACATACTCACAACCCACCTCAGCATCAAGATTAGGTCCCAGCACGTAGGTCATCACTACACACTAAACGCACACATTCCACCATCAAGCAAGTGCATCTCATCGCATTGGCTAGGCAAGGACAACAACCTAAGGAAAAACAAGGCCGTTGTGTTGAAAGTGACTACACTCCACTGGGTGAGTCACTGAGCATTGTTTTTCCACAGGTTGTGTCACTTCTAAGACTCCTGGATCTGCGTCCCCCACCAACTCCACTCCTTGGAGGAACGACACGAACGTATACTGTGATTATCACCGAGCCCTAGGGCACTCGACTAGTAATTGCCACACTCTATGGGATGTCATTCATACTTTGATTGACAGTGGGACTATTGTCATTGGCACACTAGATGCAGCACCCACATCTATGTCTATAGCCTCACCAACATCTAGTTCTGCATGCATTACACACCCACACACCACTATTGACCTGACGCGTTACGTTGTGTCAGCTCAGCAAGGGCAGCAACAACGGCAAGGGCAACCTTGCCGTAGGGAAAGTGACTTCACCCCACTCGAAAAGTTGTTGAGTGACATCTTTCCTAAAGTTGCGCCATTCCTGCAGCTACTGGAGTTTCGTCCACCACCAAACTTGCTTCCTAGGTGGTATAAGAATAATTTGTTCTGCCAATTCCATTGTGCCCATGGACATTCGACAAACAAGTGTTTTACTCTCCGGAATGTAGTCCAAAATTTTATTGACAATGGAGACATTTTCATCAACCCATAGAGGGCAGCACACACATACACCTGCACCCACATTGGCACAAGCACAAGCACACCCTAGAATAGCTGACCTTACCTTGTCTGAGCCGGCAAGCTTCAAGGATGCTGGAACTTCAAGGTTTATCCTCTTTCTCCTAGTTCTTTTCTTGGGAATCCATCAGGCCTCATCAGCCTAGTTTGTCTTCTTGTCTTCTCTCAAGTTCTGTTCGGTGACACACACATGTGCCACTCTTGTTATTGTTCCTCCACAGGGGGCCTAGCCAAACGTTTGCTAGTTTGTCAAGCAGTGATCTAACCCAGCACGTGCAAGTACCTTGGATCTAGTAGGAGACAACCGTCACAGTAGATATCAACACCAACAACAAATTTAGTCTTAATGTCACTAGCAGATTCAACATTCACAATGACAATCTCAATTTCAATAGTGGTTTTGATAGCTTTGGTTACACTTGCCTTGATTCCGATTTCTAGTGACACTGCTAAGAGTTACTATGAACCCCAACGGCATCGACAAAACAGTAACAACAAGGACTTGAGTTGTATCCTTTTCATTTGTTTCCTTTGTTTTTCTTTTTGCATCACCATATATCAAAACACAAAAAAATAGAAAAAAACACAAAAGTTGAAAATAAAGAAAAAAACAAAAAAGAAAAACATTAGGAACAACAGAAAATAATAGTTTGCTTATCAATAACGTTCTGCCCGATGATGAAAATTGGAAAAGCTCGCTTATGTCAGAACGGATTAACCCTCCTTAGTTGCCACTACTTAGACAACCAAGTTAGCAAGGGAGCTACCGAACATCAAAGCCGGACAAAATGTCCAAACTCCGCAAGGATCCTACACCTCGAAGAGGGAGATAAAATGTTAGGGGTGACTGAGGGTGTAAGCCAAAAAAGAAATCATACATTTACATGGGCATAAAATAATAGAGAAGATAGAAGTTGAAGACAAAAGTTTAGTCCAAGGGAGAGAGGCATGCGACGTAGCTCTACTCTTACCATACCTTAGAGAGGAGTTGAAGTATGCACCTAGTAAAATCACACTTTTGAGGGACTGACCCACCCTCTTGCAACAAAGGCCTCTTGAATAGATTGGGCGCCTATTACCACCAAGTCAAGGTTAGAGTGAAATTGCGCGTCTCTGAGGGAGTAAAAGAAAAGTCAATGATATTCGAAAAAGCAGGTCCAGAACCCTAAAGAGTTTGGCATGGAGCCAAGTCCATTACACTACCTTACAGTGAGTTTGAGTGCCACCACTACGCATCGAGAGCCACCTATGGCTTGTGAATCTCTGTAGTGTCTACTGAGTTGAAGGTGTCATCCTCCTATAACAGGCATACAACTTTTCTACCTAATTGAGGGCAGGCAAACAATCAAACTAAACAAGCAAGCAATCAAGATAATGAACTTAGTGAACGAGCAAAGCAATAAATGCAGATAACAAGCAACTAAAATCACACCTAATCAACAAGACATGCATTTCTTGATCAAACAATAAGGTCAGTCTCAAACAACTAGTCTGCTTGTTCACAATAATAGAGTCCACCACCATAATCATAATCATCACAATTTTGTTTGGATGAATCCCTTTGCTTGCATATGGATTTGTTCAATAAGATTTTTTGCCAAGTGTTTTTGGCCAAGGGCATTTCAGCTACTCGTTGGTTAAAGAGCATATGCAGCAAGGACACCAGTTAGTGCACAAGGTACATCGACTTGTAGAATCAACAGCATGACAGCAGCTCCTCCACAGCAGTCCAAGTGTGGTAAACATTATTTGGAGAATGCCTGAGGTTAACACAGCCAAGTATAGGTTGCAGTCAGAACACAATAAGCGGTTGAACAGAGAAAAGCCTTGACATGCCAGCCTAAGACAAACTACGATTTATCACACCTCATCCTGCCATCTGAGTGTAGCTTAAGATAGTGGATGAATATACATGCCTCCAATCAGTAAACAATTGTGTCGTTGGCTTCAACCAAGATCAGCCTCGACCACTTCAATGATTCAAAGTGCGCCTACAGTCATAGCCTAATCCTCAAGTCTTTACATCTTCGTGTGCTGCCCAACACTTCTTGTGGTAGCCTGACTCGATGACAGAGGCATCTGTTTTGCCTTAGTATCTCCTGATCTGACTTCTATATTCATTGAGCATCATTCGCCTTTTATGCTAGGGGCATGTTAGCTACTTTCAAGCAGGGCTCACACAATCCGCTACTTGGCTCATCAAGGGCAAGTCAGTTGTTCTCTGATCAAGACCCACACATCAAATGATTAGCAGAGACAACAACATGACTGTGATCTCCATGCAGTAATATAGAATTTGGTAAATACAATTAGGAGAATGTCCTACAGTAGCGTAGTCAAGTGCAGAATCATCCATACACCATGGTTGAGTAGAACATGGCCTAGACATACCAATCAGAGGTAGGCTACAATCCCAACCAAAGACCTTTATCAAGTTGTCACAATTCCTTTTGTCTTCCAAGTACAATACAAGACAGCATTTGGATAAACATACTTCCAGCCACTAGGTGAATGTTTCACTTACTTCAACCAGTGATAGCCTCAATTACTCCAGTAGTTCAAGACACATCTATAGTTACAGTCCAGCTAGTTCGATACCAGGGGCATGTCAGCTGCTCTTTGGTCGAAAGTCACGTATCAAGCGCTAAACAAAACATCAACTTATTATGTAACAGAATTAGAGTCTTCGACTAGGGGCATGCAAGCTGCTTTGTGGCAAAGAGAACTGTTCAGAATAATGGTCAGGTGCACATTATTATAAAGAAGTGACATTCAGTACATAATGGTTCTTACAAAGCGACAACAATAGTAGGACACTACAGCGATTCAAGCATTAGAGTATCGTTAGCATGTCACAAACACTCTGAAGTCACGACGACATTGGGCATAGACAACTAATCCCCAGCTATCTCAACTAATATCCCACACAATGGCAATGATCTAGGGTGCATTAGTACTTGTGAATAAGGTCCCCCTAGCAAACCCTTTTGGCTAAATAGTTGGTTAGGACCCCTGCATCCTTGACTTCCAACAATTTGTGGTAGTTTTGGGATGTTGGCTTTACGCGGATATCCCTTGATCTACCCTCTACATCCTTCATACTTTTATTATCTTTCCTTGATGCCAGGGGCATGTCAGCTGCCTTCTGGTATCTCCTTCCTTCTTTGTTATCATCCTGCCTGCAAGTCTATCATCAACTTTATCTCGGTTGACAGGTTTCGCATTACCATTGTGACTGGCTTGTCTTGGCTAGACGAGTCTAGGTTCCATCTTCTTCTAGGCTTTGGATGAAGTCTGGATTATTCTCATCCTCGACTTCACTCTGATTGGATGAAGTCCTCGTCTCCCTGATTCTCTTCCGAGAGGACGGGAGTCAAAGACACTTTTCCTGTCTGCTTCAAGCCATTCTGTCTGTACGCCAACATCAGCTTGGTTCTATCTCTTGGCAGTTTCGAGCCATTGCTTATGTACCAACAGCAACTCGGTTCACTCTTGGGGTTCCGAGTTGTTGCTCATACACCGGTACCGACTCGGTTCACTCATGTTGGTTCTGAGTCGTTGCCCGTGCACTGGCAGCGACTCAGTTAACTCTTAGCGGTTTCGAGCCGTTGCCCGTGAACCGACAATGACTCGGTTCACTCATGGTGGTTCCAAGTTGTTGCCTGAGCACGGGCAGTGACTCAACTTACTCTTGGTGATTCCGAACTGTTGCCAAAGCACTGGAACAACTCAGTTCACTCTTGGCAATTCCCAGCCATTGCTTGAGCACCGGCAATGACTCGGTTCACTCTTGGAGGTTCCCAACTACTGCCTATACATCGATAGTGACTCAATTCACTATTGGCAGTTCCCAACCATTACCTGAGCACTGGCAATGACTCAGTTCTCTCTTGGTGGTTCCTAGCCATTGCCTGAGCACCGACAACGACTCGGTTCACTCTTGGCAGTTCCCAACCGTTGCTTGAGCACCGATAAGGACTTCGTTCACTCTTGGTGGTTCCTAGCTGTTGCCAGAGCGTCGACAATGACTCAGTTCATTCTTGACGGTCCCCAACTGTAGCTTGAGCACCGGCAATGGCTTGGTTCACTCTTGGTGGTTCCCAGCCATTGCTTGTGCACTAGCAGTGACTCGGTTCACTCTATGCATTTCTCAGCCTCTGTCTGTACATTGACAGGGGCTAGGTTCTATTTTTTTTCCCTTTTCTTGTCATATCTTCCTCCTAGATCGTTGTCTAGACAAGTAGGATCTAAGTTGCCCCTCTTTCAGGCCGATATCCCAAACTACCCGGATGATGTCCATTAATTGTTGTTTCCTACTGGCAAGTTTTTTTCTGTCTGGCCATGTTTCCTTCTTTTAGGCTGGTATCTCGAACTACTAGGGCAATACTTGTGGTGCTTGATGGATTCCCCACTCACCTTGTTCCTTCCCTCCTTCTGGGTTGGTAGCTTGTACTACTTGGATGATCTTCGTAACCAGTCAGTTTTCGGTCAGCAAGCACTGTGAGTCTTGTCCGATGTTTTTTCGATAGGTGTGATAACCAATCATGTCCTTTAGGAGCTAATTGGTCATCAAGCAAACAAGCACAAGCTACACAAGGGAACGAAAAGCGCTAACATGAAAGTCGGAGTCTAGTATCCCTAATGGAGTCGCTAGTTCCAATGATCGGCATCCGGCACAGGGAGAAAGCCATAGGGTCACAGTGAGGGTGATGAATCTAAGGAAAAGGATGCTCAACTTGAAAATACCATAAAACACTTTAAAAAAAAACAAATGGATAAAGGGAGTCGCCACCTAGTCTATTTAATGGAAAGACGAGGAAAACCAAAAAATGCAATGTGAGGCAACAAACAATCAAAAACAAAGAAATGACTTCAATGCCGATGGATAACACATAGGTTATTGCAGGCATGAGAAACCGAAACGAACTCTTGTTATGCACGGGGAAGGTGTTAGGCACCCCTATACGCCCGACGAATCGGTCTTTCTGTACTTTTCTGCTCGTGTGTGTGGCACATGTGAATGTATGCTTGCTTGTGTCTAAGATAGATGCGTGCGTCATGCCATGCAAAAACAATTGAAATGCGAGAGGTAAGAACCATGCAGCCTAATGCTCAACTGTGCTGCACATGTTCTAGACCGATAGTCTACAAGTGCTCAACATAATAAAGATCCTTGCCCGGAAGATGAATGTAAGAAATCCAAAAGAAATGCGATGGAAAACACTGCATACGATGTTCGAGACATTATTTTAGCATGAATGCTATTTACTATATGCCTTGGAACATATACAATGCATGAAAACCGATTCAGGACATGATGTAGATGATTATGCCGATTACTATACACCCTTAGGCGATATCCAATATGCAATGCATGGGTGTCATTAATGTATGCCCGAGTGAGCGCGAAGTTTAATGCTATGCTGATGCAGATAATATAAGAAAACGCTGATCGAAGCTTATTAGATCAAATAAACATGAACACATGTAAATCAAGGACATGGAATGCTCATACAAATAATATTCAATGTCAAGCTGAGGTTTACGCAAAATGTTAACATGCTCAGAGCACACGTCATTCAGCAAACAAGTCAAACAGAGCCATTCTTTTGACGTCGCCTCTCTATATGGTGTCAAATCTCATCGCCGCTATATTAGGCGATAAGGGGCGTCGCCTCTCAGTCTGGCGAAGTGTGCCCCAGACTGGTCCAGTAGCCGATATCTGTCTTGGATAGATTAGACGTCAAACAAACCTAATTAAGCAATCAAGTTTCAAAGAAAAAGTTGATTTTAATGGGTTTAGATATTTATTTAATGACTTGATTAATCTGAGTTCACTCAATCATGTAGGTTCCTATGGCAAGGGTGTAGGTGATTTCAAGGATTCTTGGGGGCACTTAGTAGGATTTAGGCTCTTTGGTACCACTCCATGACATTCGTTGGACACCAAGAAGGCCTAGACTGCAAGTTTGTCTCTCTAAAGAGGGTCCCACAACCCAAGATTCTATCCTTACGTGTTGATCCTTGTAAACCATAAAGCAATAAATAAACACCAAATAGTAAGATATCAAGTTTCTACTAGGGTTTGCTACAGACTAAGGAAGAAAGGTGAAGCCTGAAACAAGTCCTTAGGACACCATAGGTTCCTTAACCTGGTAATCACAATCGAGACAAAGTATGGGTAGGTGACTTGCATTGGCCCTGGTTCGCTCTACTCAACTAGTCAAACTAGATAATGGATCCTAAAGAACTATACCATTGCTATCAAGCAGATAGTTTCCACCCTATTAGTGGACAGAAAAGAACCCTAGAAATCGTTAAAAAAACCAAAATAATAGTGGACAAGAATATTATCAATTTTATTAATTCAAATTGCTATTGCTGGCAATAAAAATCAACATCAACAATAAAAACAGAGCCTACAAGAAAAATGTACTGAAAATCTTCTATCACCTGGGTGACAAGCACCTGATCGCATCACCTATGGGTGTGGCAATGAGATCTGTCGCATTTCGTTACGGCAATTGGAACTCATCTTTCTCCTCTTGCATGCATGGGTTACCTTAGGGTTGTAGGTCTAGTTTCTTTTCTCTCCCTCTCTCTCTCCTATGCATGGGGTTCTAGGGTTTTGGCATAGGGTTTGGTCTCTCTCTCTATCTCTCCTTCACCCTCCCTCTCATTTTTTTGTAGGGCTGCTAGGCTGTCACTCTCCCTCTCTCTCTCGTTCTCGTGCATGGGTTCAGCTTGGAGACGTGGTCATGGGGGATGGTTGTGGGGTGCAACTGGAGTTGGTTTCGTTGTTTGGACGTGGAGGGTGACTATCGTGGGTTACGGGATGGCCTAAGAGGTGATGGAGGGTTGTAAGGGTGTTGGGTCTGTTAGGTGGCTGGAAGGCCTAGGCTTGGATGGAGGAGGGCTGATGGGTTACGAGATTACAGAGTGGGGCTTCTATCACATGTGGGGTCATGCAAGGAAGGGCTACCGTTTGGGTTCAAGGATGGACAACTAGAGGGAGGGCGAGGGAGGAGGGCATGGCTATGGTTTCTCAATCGCTGATGCTAGGGGGAAGAGAGGAAGGCTAGTCCTGATGCTCACGGCTGGAGGCCACCTCAGACGAGTGATGGGAACCCATTATTGCAGCATGCATGCACGAGGGAAAATGATGCAAAAAGAAAAAAGACGAATCAAAACATAGATATGCAAGAGTAGCTACCAACGTCATGTGGTTGAGGGGGGCTTTCCCTGGCACTTGCAGTGGTTGGCCCTCTGATGGTGAGGTGACAGCTCAATAGTCAGGCTGTGTTGTGGGTTTGTGGGGCACGTGGAGATTGGTTGTCGGAGTGACAAATGGTGTAGTGGATGGGAGTGCCTAGGCTTGGATGAAGAAGGAGGGCTGATGCTCGAGTGTTTCAGGAGTCTCTTTGTTCCTCCTCTCTTCTCTCCTTATGGTTTTATTATGATTTTTTGATGGGAAGAAGGATGGCTCCGGCATTTTGCTGGATTCTCTTCCTCACTACTCCTCTTGCTAGGGTTTTCTTCTACCTCCCCCTTTCTCCTCTTACGTGGGTGGCTTAAATAAGGTTAGGGTATTATTTTGGGACATAGGATGTGTTTGGGTTTAAATGAGTGATGGGGATTGACATTAGGGGTTTCCGATAGGTTTGCATGGTTTAGGGTTTAGGTTGGACTTATGGTACGACCTTGTGTTTAAAAGGATAGGATTTAGTTAGGGCCTATGGTGTGGATTATATTTGGGTTTATTGTTCTTAGGTTTGTGTTATAGGTTTAGTTTGGATTTTGATTTAGGTTTACTTGCTCTTTTAGGTGTGATTTTTGGTTTTATTCTTTTATTTTTAATTTTATCTTTTAGGTTTAGATTTTGTTTTATTCTTTTAGGTTCACTTTTGTTTTCAATGTATTTTACCTTTTCAGGTTTTAGGTTTTGTTTTTAGCTTATTTTATCTTTTTAGGTTTAGGATTTATTTTATTCTTTTAGGTTCACCGTTTTTTTAGTTTATCCTACTTTACGTTTGGTTTTGGTTCTAGTTTATTTTCAAGTTTTAGGCTTGACTTTGGTTTTAGTGTTGTTTATTATCATGTGTGGTTTTTAGGATAGGTTTTGGCTTTTTGGGCTTAACAGGCCAAGTTTGGTCCACCACAGCCAGAGCATGATCCAGTAGGTCCATCGTGAAGTGACCGCAAAATCGAAATGTCTACAATATGTTGGCAGCTCTGCTTAATGCTATAAGGTGTTAGGTGTGACCCACTGTAGATACCCCAATTTTCCAATTTTGCAAGATGGAAAGGTAGTGGCTATGATATTAACCACAAATAAACCAATTATAGCCCATTAGGCCCATGAAGGCCCACAAGATCCACTTAGGCCCATGAAAGCCTACTTTAGGCCCATAAAGCCCACTTGGGCCTAATTTAGACCATTTTGGCCCCAAAGCCCATAAAGGCCCACAATGCAACAACTCAACTCATTTTCTTCTCTTTCTCTTCCAACCCAACACCCCATCTTCTCCTCTCTATCTTCAATTTCTCACTCACTGTTTTACCAAAAACACAAGAACCCAACACCCATTCCTCTCACAAATCCAGCCACTAAGTCATTCCAGCATCCCATTTCTCCTCACTGATCTCATCAGTCACTGAGCCATTCCTCCAGATCGAGTCTTCAGGAGCCCAGAGAACCAAAGCCATCGTTGCAGGCATGGATCGTTGTTGATCTCTGTCGGCGCGCAAGGGGACAGAGAGGGCGTGGGGGACAATAGGTTCTTAGTCTGTTAGGTTGTTGTGAGTTTAGTTAGTTAGTTGGAGAGGTTAGCAAGCAGTTGGGGCTTCTTATTAGCTCTATTACACGAGTAATGGTCTGTTACAGTGGGTCACCGGGTTTACCTATAAATAGGAGGTGAATAGAAGAGAATTAGAGAGAAAAAAAGGAGAGAGGAGAGACCCTAGAGCTCGACGGCATTTTCCCGCGGCGTTCCAAAGCGTGATAGCCAGCCCCAGTGCCTCTTCCAGCCAGCTCCGGTCGTCTATGCCACTGTAAAACCAGGTACACCCTCCTTTCACCTCCTATGCCTCCAATTCTTGTCCCCTAGGATCCCTAGAGTTTTCCCGAGTCGATTCTGATCGATCCAGAGGGTGTCTCTGGTCGGAATTAGCCCCCAGACCTCACAGGAGCTATTTTCCGGTGGCCTAGGTGGGGGGTGTTGGTCCATGACACAGTCTTGGCCTCCGAGAGTTTTTGCTTCCTCCCTAGATCCCCCTCTCGCTTTTCTGCTCCTCCGCATGCCATTTTGCTGCTCTCCGAAGCCTCCACCAGAAGCTCACCAGAGTCGCGCCACGTCACCGTCGTTGGAGAAGACTATCGGAGCCAAAGATGAACACCAAGCCTGCAGCCCCACTGTGCCGCTCCAAGCCTCCAGAAAGTTTCCACAATGCCCTGCGAAGCCTCTGGAACTGCGTCACGAGTCGTCGATCATCACAGTGACCAAGCTCGCTGGAGAAGAACACGACGACGGCCGTCAGAGCTCCCCTCCGCATCATCATCCTCCATTCCGCTCCAGAAGAAGCATGGACACTCCCCGATGCTCCACGATGCCTTCGCAACTGCTGGAACACCAAGTCGTAGTCCTCCAGAGGCACTTTCTTCCCCGACGCCGTCGTCAGAGCTCCTCAACGGCGAGGTAGGTGGGAGGCTTGCTCCCACCGTTAGATCTCTGATCCACTCCGATGGATCTTCTCCCCTCTCTTTCCTCTTGGAAAGCCTTGTGTGCCCCCCTCTGGTGGTCATCGGCGTCGGAGCTCCATCGCCGGTGACCGTCGTTTCTTCTTTTCATTTAAAAAAGAAATAAAAACATTTATTTTAATAAACTTCTGAAACTTTGTTTTCCATACATTTAGGTCCTTTTTGTATTACACATCGGTCCTTTTATTACAAATAGGTCCTCCTCTCATTTTTCTAAAAACCTTCGAATAAACTTTTAACTGAAAATATTACATTCTTCCCCTTGAACATTTAAAATAATGTTTTCCAAGCATTAAACTTTAGCAAAAGCCCTCAAGTTTTCTTTTAATGCATTTTATTCAGGAATTTTGCATAAGAGACCCTGAGCTTTCTTGAAATCTTTCTGAAAGTTCATTTTTCTGTGCAAATTGCATGAAGGTTCCTGTGTTCTTCTAAAATCATCTAGAATGCTTATTTTTCTGTGCAAATTGCATTTTAACCCTCAGTCTTTACTGAAATTCTTTTCGATGCTTTATTCTGCTAGGCAATTTGCAGTTTAGCCCCTGTATTTCACTGATTTCACTTTGAATGCCTATTTTCAAGGGTAAAATGACTGTTTTGTCCCTGAAACTTTCTAGAACATTCCTGAATCATTTTTCTTGCATATTTTACCCTGAATTTCAACTGAATTGTTTTAAATGCATGTTTTAGTTGTAAAATTACATTTTAACCCCTAGGAAACTTCATTTTGACTAGGATTGCACATGTTTGCACATTTGACCCCAGATTTCTTCAAAATTGCATAAAATGTATTTTTTGCACAAAGGCCCCTAGAATTCTCACTATTTACACTCACATATGCATTTTGTACATCTTTTCACATCTTTCTGCACAATGTTTCTTGCCTTTCCTTCCTTGCATTGTGCATAGTATTCTAGCTTGTTCTGAGCTTGTTTTTCTCGTTGTTTCCCGGATTTCACCCCATTTCGCCTTTAGATTTGTTTTGGCTTTCCATCGCCCGAGGGCGTACATTAAAAGGCTTCACAAAGCCGACATTGTCCCGGAATGAGGATTATTTTCTCCTTTTTGATTTTCATGGATTTATCCCAATTTTTGCTAGTTTGCAAGACGCTTTCCGAGAATTTCTCGATTTTCCTCATTGCCCAAGGGCGTACAGTAAAGCGACATTCTCCATGCCTACATTTGACCCTCGGATTAGCTTTTCCTTTATTTCATTTCTTCACTTTGATTTGGCTTGTTTTTCAGTCATATTTAGCATGGGCATATAGAATAAGCAAGCATACATCCATAGACCATTGACAATAGGGAAACCTTGAAAGACTGAGTTTTCTCGCGCACATGGGGGTGCCTAATCCCTTCTCCATGTGTAACCAGAATCCTTACCTGTTCTCTGGCCCGCATTCATTTGTGCATTGTCCATTAGGCACGAAGCACACACATACATTTTGCATCTTGTTTGCTTCCCAGTTTTCTTGTGTTTTTGGTTTTCCTCGTATTTCCATTAAAACACTAGGTGGCGACTCCTTTCCTTATCCCTTTTATCTTCCCTTGGTGTTTCCGAGTCAAGTCATTTCCTCTGGATTCACCATCTTCGCCTTGACCATATCGGGTCTCCTCGTATGCTTCCATGCACCCGGTAGGAGGAGAGCCATGCAAGGGTTCCACCGGCATGGTCACAAGAACTGGCGACTCCGCTAGGGATAACCAGATTCTAGCTTTCGTTTTGGTTTCCCTACTTGTCTTTGGTCTGTATACTTTGTGCTTGCTTACTTGTTCTTATTCACTTGTACATATTTGACTGAACATGCCCTTTTTGCTTACTTTACACTATTGCTATGCCACTGCACATGCACATGATTTATTTCATGCTTTGTTTGTCGATACTTGTTTTTATTCACCTACTTGAGCACTACACCAGCACATGCCATGATCATGCCTTTTGTCTAACTTGTTTGGATGCCATGCTTGTGTGTTTTTCCTTTTATTTCGATTTGCCATGATTAGGAGAGATGAGACATGTTTGCCTCCCTATCTGGTTAAAATAAAACACACATATTCAGATGAACAATAACTAAGGCATAACTAGAGACAAATGCTCATAATTCCCTCTAGTTAAAACACACAAACCCAGACGAACAATTTGTGACCATGCCGGTGGAAACCCTAGGCACGGTTCACCAAACCTTACTCCGGTGTGCAGAAACACACTAGGAGGTCTGATACAGTCACGGCGAAAATGATGAATCCGAAGGAAGAGACAAGACTCGGAAACACCAAAGGGAAGACAAAAAGGATAAGGAAAGGAGTCATCACCTAGTCTTTTAATGGAAAGACGAGGAAAAGCAAGAAAACACAAAAAAAGGCAGAAAGCAAACAAGATGCAAAGATGCATGTGTGATCCGTGCCTAATGGATAATGCAAGAATGAATGCGGGCCAGAGAAAGGGTAAGGATTCCGGTTACGCATGGGGAAGGGGTTAGGCACCCCCAT
>JAMKQA010037092.1:0-19108 GCA_024699735.1 Posidonia australis | reverse complement strand
CATTCATCCTTTTGTGGTTTTCCTCGTCTTTCCCTTAAAAGACTAGGTGGCGACTCCTTTTCTTTTTCTTCTTGTCCTTGCGCCTTCGCCATCCAATGGCATGGCTGTGATCCCTTTCCCGCCTCCCTCCGGGTCCAGCATGGTCACATACACAGTAATTGAACTTGCAAGATGCTTTTTATTTATGTTGCGTTATTTTTTCTTAGATTATACATCCCTTCATGACATGTTCATAGAAATACTTCTTTTGGTTTTTTATTTCCATCTAGATCTAATTACATATGTCTATAAATTGTCAAAATCACAATATCACTGAAGAAATTTTCAAGTTTTAAGATTATCCTCTTGTTCGTCACTACATAAGAAACACAACAGGTTTGTAATTACATATGTGACAACCTTGTATTGTTGCAACAAATAATCAACATCAAAACAATAATATGGTTACATTTTGTATCCAAATCTTGTTGGGTTGTTGTCACCAAAGAATCAATGCTTATAATACAAATATCATTAATACATTTGAATCCCTGTATAGCTGCTTTCCTTATAGATGTACAGAAAAATACTCTTAAGGAGATTAGCCTTGGTTAAAATACTCTCACGCATGTCGAGTAGACCAACCTACAATGCCACTACCATCCTTCCACCAGCATTGGCTCAACAAAAAAGATTGAACCCTAATCTAAAATAGGACTCGTAAATAATATTCTCTGATGAAAGCAGAGGAACGAGAATAGCTCCTATCAATGACACAAATGAATCTCTTTAATACATGACATAACTCCTCTAACAATATTCCTTTCAAGATTTTAATGTTGATTGTTTTATTATCGTCTTGAAGCTTCAACAATGCCATTTCGTAATTTTTTGTTACTAAATATTCATCAAGACCTCAATTTTTTGCCAAGTGGTCAGAAAATTTTAGAAAGATTACATGATTTGATGATAACCAAATTTCTAGGTTCCAAGTTCCAACATAAGCAACTAGCAATCTTTATAAAAGAAACTTTAGATTGGCACTTCGGTCAAGCTTGTTTTTTATGCTATGCAGTTCACTGACTTAGAAAGCAGTCAATTAAGGAATGTTTTCACTGGGCATTTATATAGTTCAAGATCATAGTGTGCTTAAAATAAGGAGTTTGAGATGAAGTCAACCAAATTTTTAATCTTCCAATGGTTGACTATGTTTATATTTTATAAAAGATTAAAGATGAGTTGCAAAGTGCTGTTTCAGTTCTAATTTGTTCGTACTAATGAAGGAACCTCAGCATAAACACACTTTAATTATCTGACATTTATTATTGGAATTTTGTTTTTGACCATACAGTTTATACACGATTACTTGTCTTGAACTTGCATGGCCTCACTTTTGTGTATTGCCAGCTATCACGTCTCAAATTTTCTACAATAATTTAAACAAATTAAATTACGAGAAAATTAAAGCTAAATAGTAAATATCAAACTACCAGGAACCTGCGTGTGCGGTTAGGGGACTTCGATCTATATGCACTACGCTAAGCCAATCACATGTCTACACCTGCAAAGCAAAACCACAAGGAAAACGCATGAGTGACCAAAGTCACCCAGTACGCACCCCACGAAAACCGTGGAAAACAAAACTATAATCTATTTTCCCTTTTAAATTCCTTTCGCAAACCATTTCCTCAAAACCTCATAAATCAAGCCCACACCGGCCAAAACCACAAACCAGGGCTCTACTAGCACAAAGCCACAAGTAACGGCCCTCAATGGCCAAAGCCACACACAGTGAGTCGGGAAGTCTGGCGTCAGGCAACCAAACTCTGGCCACAAGCAGTCCATCGAAGAGCCACCAACGGCGTCTGCACTGCCATGACGTGCCACCCTATGCAGGAGTCGCGTCGTCCCGCGATTCTCCCTCCTAGAGAATCCTCACAAAGCCAACTCCTCCCTCGGAAGGTTGTACTGTCTCTCAGGACGCTACCAGCTACGGGGCACGTGTCCCACCCGCACTGGCCACTACAGGGTACTCCTCCTCACGACGTCCTCCACACACGATGCTCAGGAGGGAATGTCATACTTCTACACCCGACAACACCCAGGCCTCATTGCTCACAACGATAGTAGGAGTATCATACTTCCCCGTCATGCCACAAGACACTTCAACTCGCGGACTACAACCCTAGCCTCGAGACGACAGTTAAGGAGTCTCATACGACCAGGACCCGACGTCCCTCAGTCTCAGGTATCTCGGCCCCCTAACCTCAACAGGGGACATCACACCTGACCACCCGAGAATGTCGTCACCTTCCCTAGTCCCGACGATATGGTCCCACGCTGCCTCGGCCTGCACACAAAAAACTAGAAAATCATTTTCCAAATCAGGCCAATTATTCCTTTGAAATCCATTATCCAAATCATTTTCATATTCTTTGAAAATTCTTTCAAAACCGCGGTAAAACGGCGCATCAGGTGTCCCAAGGGACCACCACTGATGACCCACAATCCCATCTCATAGGGACAAAATACGGCATCCAAAAAGCCATCGAAAACACATTTTATAAACTTGTTTGGGCCCAGAAATCGGTATGCCGGAAATCAGATTCGGTATGTCGAAATGTGATGATTCGGTAGACCGATCGGGATCGGTTAACCAAACTGGGGTCAACGGTCAACACTCAAGCCAAATTCGGTATACCGTCCAAAAACGGATGATCGAATTCCGACCAGAGGACCAAACTGACAAAAAAACGGTATACTGGACAAAATCGGTATACCGAAATACACTGATTCGGTATACCATTTTTAATTTGGTATGTGAATTCTACGATCCCAGAAAACGGTCAAAAACCCTACCGTCTGAATTGCCCCAACTGAAACCTCCCATCAGACACTCTAAACAAACACCAAAAATCTTGCATAAAACATATGGTCTAAACCCTCGAGTCTACTCCAAAACTCAACAAACAAAACGAAAATCCATTCACCATCCATCAAGATATAAAATCGGGAAGACAAAAGGGTCAAAAGGACCTAAAACACACCATTTGCCATAAATGCCAATAAATGCTCCATAAATACACAATAAATTCTAGGAAGGGAAATTCACCTAGATTTCATGCAGTCCTAGCATTTTCTACCAATTTCATGCTCTCTATTACTCGAAGTGGAGGTGCGTACCTGAAAAATGCCTCCGGCGATTCTCGGACGACTCCGACGAACTCCGGCAACCACAGCCACGGAAGCACGCCACGCAAGCTTCGCGCACCACTCCGAGCAACCACAGCCCTCTGCTTCGCTCCCACGGTCTCTCTCTCTCTCCGTCGGCACGCGTGCGATGGAAGAACAGGGGAAGTATGAAGACGAGTGGAAAAAAGGAGGGAAAAGGAGAAGGAAGGAGAAGGAAGAGTAGGGAGGAAGAGAAAGAGAGTAGGGGAGGAGGAGGGACGCGCCCCGAGGAAGAAGGGAAAGGAAGAAGAAGGAAGGAAGAGACGGCGATGGCGAAGGAGGAGAGCGGTGCGGCTTATAAAGCCTGCGCCCGCAGTAGCTGAGAACGTGCCCACCTGCGCATCTCAGCCATCGGCACACCGCACTGGCAACCAACCACTCTGCCCAACCACCGACTACAACCAACAACCCACAAATACGGGCCCCACGGGGACCCTACACCTGGGCCCCACACAGACCCACACCCGGACCTCACATGCACAGTGCCACATTGCACAGTGTCAACCACACATAGGGACACACAAATAGAAGCCAGCCCACGAGGCTTAAGCCCAAAAGTACAAAACCACACAACGGACCTCAGAACAGTAACATCCATTCAGGAATAAAATTCATAAAATGTAAATAATTACAAAATGAATTTTTACGGGTGTTACACCAGTAAACTTCTTTCAGCATGTTGAATGATTAAATTGTATCAGACAAGTGATCGATGAAAATATACCTCCACTGACATTTATAAAAATATAAAAACCACTGTGGTTGCCTGATTTCTTCAATAATATTGTAACCCTTTCTATGAGATCACCCTGTTATATTAGTAGTAGCTACTAACCTATCTTTTATTTTTATGCAAGCTAATGTGAACTGAAACAACAAAGAAAAGGCTATTTTAGACAAAAAATTGGGAAAGTGAAAACTGACCTATTTTTCTTCTTTCAATCTAAGTACCTGCCAGAGTAGCGTTGGCCATGACCCACCATTCTGAGAAGACCAAGAGTTGCAAAATTTATCATATGAAAAAACTGATGTCATAGAGACTTGTCTAGTAGGTTGAATTTATTATTATATATGTTCCTTTTTATGCTACTCTAATTATCCTTCACCGTCACGGTTTACTTCCATTATTGAATTTTGAGAATTATAGAATATACCATTAAACTTGCAAAATGTTGCTTATATCGAGCATGGACTCAATGGAGTTCATTTGCTCTACACGAGGATCAATTAATATTCATTTCATCTTATTTATTGTTGTCTATAACTTTACATATGCTAATATATTTGTTTTTCGCATGTTTTTCATACTTGAGTTAAATAGGTGGAAAATGGACAAAAGTTGGATAAAAAAACCTAGGTACAAACATGATTGTTAACTTCTTTGAATTCATAATTCAAATCATGTTATATTTATAAACTTATTTATTTATAAATTACATAGGCACACAGAAGATTATTTGAAAGGAATGAAGGAGTTTATAAATTTTGCTTTCAAGTATGGTTCTTGTGATGGAAAGATATTATGTCCATGTATTGATTGTGTCAACAATCTCTGGGTTGATGAAGATACTACAAGAGGGCATTTGTTGTGGCATGGATTTCTTGAGAGTTATACTCTTTGGAATCATCATGGGAAAAGATGGTCTAGCTTTGCTTCTATTGTTGGAAATGATGTCAATGAAACGAGTAGTCCACATTATAATATGCATGACATGTTGCATGATATTTATGAAATGTGTGAAGGTATTAATGAAAACATCAAAGAACCTAATGAAGATATTCCTAATTTTAATAAATTGCTCACTGATGCACAAAAGGAACTATACCCTGAATGCAAGCAATATTCAAAATAGGAGTTTCTTGTTCAAATATTTCATGCAAAGTGTTTAAGGGGTTGGAGTGATAGTTCATTCAATATATTGCTTGATGTATTGAATGATGCTTTTCAAGTTTGCCTTCCCAAGAACTTCTATGATACTAAGAAGCTAATTCGAGACCTGGGGTTCTACTACAATAAAATTGATGCATGTCCTGATGGTTGCATGTTGTTTTGGAAGGATACTGTAAACTTATCTAATTGTATGCATTATGGACTATCAAGATGGAAACAAGCTGAGTAAGACTCGGATGATGAGTTAACAAGTTATTCAAACAAGGAGAGGAAAGTATCATGTAAAGTTCTTCGCCATTTTCCTTTGAAGCCAAGGCTTCAAAAGTTGTTCATGTTATCGAAAACATCTTCCTTAATGAGATGGCATCATAAGGAAAGAGTCGACGACAATGTCATACGACATCCCGCAGATTCTCTAACTTGGCAATCTTTTGACAACCTTCACGAGTCTTTCAGTTTGGAGCCTCGTAACATGCGGTTTGGCCTTACCAGTGATGCTTTTAATCCATTCAGAGCTATGAGCAATTCACATAGCACTTGGCCTGTTGTTCTAATTCCATATAATTTGCTACCATGGATGTGTTTGAAGCAACCAAATATGATGATGTCATTGCTCATTCTTGGTCCACAAGGACTTGATAATAAGATTGATGTATATCTTCAACCTTTAATCGAAGAGTTGAAAGAACTATGGTTTGATGGGGCGGATATATATGACCAATCGATGATGGAGATCTTCAAATTGCGTGTAGCATTATTATGGACTATTAATGGCTTTCCTGCATATGCCATGTTGTCTGGATGGAGTACTAAGGGTGCTCTAGCTTGTCCAGTATGCAATAAGGAGACATGTTCTTTGAGATTATAGCATGGAAAAAAGCATTATTATATGGGTCATCGACGGTTCCTACCAAAGGATCATAGTTTTCGTACAAACAAAAATCACTTTAATGGTGAACAAGAATGGGGGTCTCCACCAAAATGACTTTCGGGAACTGATGTTTTAGAGCAATTGCAAGGTCAGGTATTCCCCAGTGAAATCAATGCAAATAAGAAGAAAAGAAAACAGATAGATGCTTGTCTGGAGTCATCGTATAATTGGAAGAAAAAAAGTATATTCTCTGAATTGCCATATTGGGAATTGCATCTCCTGCATCACAATCTTGATGTGATGCATATTGAGAAAACCGTATGTGAAAAGTTTGTTGGCACACTTTTAGACATTAACGGGAAATCAAAGGACAAGATTGAAGCTCATCGTGATCTTGAAGGCTTGGGTTTGAGGCCAGCATTACATAGGAACCAGAACAATGCTAACCAGAAAGGTATGCCTGTAGCATGTTACAAATGAAAAAGTAACAAAAAAGGTTATTTTGCAAAGTCTTAAAACGAGTTAAGGTTCCAGACGGGTATGCTGCTAATATTTCAAAATGTGTTAATCTTGGTTCACGAAATCTTTTGGGATTGAAGAGCCATGATTATCATATTTTGATGCAGCAATTACTTCCTTTAGCTGTACGTCGAACATTGCCAAAAAAAGTTAGCTCAGCTATTATTGATACATGTAGTTTTTTTCAAAGAGATGTGTTCAAAGACTGCAACAGGAGAACAATTAACTGAACTGCAGTCTAAATGTGCCCTTACTCTTTGTCAACTAGAGGCAATATTCCCTCCAGCTTTTTTTGATGTCATGATGCATTTGCCCATCCATTTAGCAGAAGAGGTTAGGATTGCTGGTCCAGTTCATTATCAATTGATGTATCCTATTGAAAGGTATGTATCAATTACTAATTTTTTGGTTTACTTATGTTAGATCCATCATCAATCTAATTCACTGAACTTATAATTTGAATAGGTATCTTTCAACGTTAAAATCGTATGTTCGAAATAGAAGTCATCCTAAAGGTTCTATAGCAGAAGGTTATTTAGCAAAGGAATGCCTTACCTTTTGCTCTAAGTATTTTGAAGGTGTTGAATCAAGATTCAATAAAGAAATGAGAAATGATAGTTTTCATGAAAATGTATTAATTGAAAAAGAGTGGGGAATTTTCTCAAATGTAGGTCGTCCATTGGGCCATCCTATCATGAAACTCTTTGATGAAACCTCAATGACTTTGACACATCGATATGTACTATTTAATTGCGATGCAATAAATAGTTATCTCAAGTAACTGATTAAACATCATAGTGATATTTCATGTAGATCTTTGAGTGAACATTTTACTTAATTATAGCGTCTTTACAGAGAACATTTAGATGAACTTCGAAAGCAACATCGTCATCATCAACCTTGGAGAGTAGAAATAAGGCATAGTTTAGAATTTCCGACATGGTTTCAAAATCAGGTTAGTGAAAAATTCTACTTTAAAATGTTAAATGTAAATAGTTGCAGTAGTTAGCTAACATCTAATTTATAACTTTCTTAGGTTCAAAGGCTGTGTGCTCATGGGAAGGAACAACTATCAGAAAATATAAGATGGTTGGCTCTTGGCCCATCTCCTCAAGTTAAACATTATAAAGGGTGTCTTGTAAATGGATTTCGCTTTCATACAGTAGAAGTTGAGATAAATCAGAGGACTCAAAATAGTGGTGTGGTATTGAATGCAAAAACTCCATGCTTTTCTAGTAGTTCAAGATAGAAATCCAAAGTATGACAATGTTACATACTATAGAATTCTGAAGGACATCGTTGAATTGAATTATCATGGTAATAGGCGTATTTTACTCTTCAAGTGTGATTGGGTTGAGTACTCAAGTAGGGAAAGAGGGGTAAAGAAGGATGAATTTCGATTCACACTTGTGAATCTAAAGAGAATTCGTAATGATGATCCTTTTGTCTTGGCTTCACAAGTTGAGCAAGTGTTCTACGTGCGAGATCCCATTGACAAAGACTGGTATGTTGTTAGAATGACGACACCTAGAGACTTCTATGATATGCAAGAGGAGGAATATATGAATGATGCCATTATTGTTGATCCAAGTGAACCTCCACCAATTGTTAATGATGACTTATGTGGTTTTAGTAATATGGAGATTTAGATTGATGATGATGTTGCTATTGTTGTTGATGGTGATAATGATGATGATGAAAGTGATGAGGACAATAATCTTATTATGGAGGAGGATGACAAAGGCAATGACAACAATGAATGATTTTCTCAATTGATTTTAGTTATTTTGTACATATATTTTAAAAAACTTCTAGAAAAAGTAGTTCATGTGATGTGATTAATGCTTTTGATGATTTAAGATTTTTTGAATAAATAATTTTTTTGTGAAATTGTTTATTTACTCAATGATTTATGAGTGTATGCATGGTTTTTTTAATTTCTATTGATATAAAATTACAAAATATGATTGTTGAGTTGTATCAGGAAATCTCCAATGAGGCAAAGGTCTAATAGGTCAACTTGCCCATATGTTCCTGAGCCTCCATCAAATATCGCCAACCAACCTCAATTGTAGCGTCATGAGCAATTCCATTCAGAGTCTCATTATTTGTCCTTGCATTCTGATCCCTATGCTCTTGAAGACCCACAACAACGTGAAGTGGATGTGGTTCACGAAAATGAGGAAAGCAATGCACCAAGGCAGAAAGTAAGAGGTGCTACACTATGTAAGGATATATACGGAATGAAGCTTGAAGAACGCATTACAATAAATGTAAATGAGCATGAGCAACCAGTTGGTAAAGAAGGGACAAAGTTTAAACGTTTTTTGGGGACATTAGCTAGAAATGGACGTATGTTTCCAATTGTTGTTGCTGAATGGAAGAAAATTCTAGAAATAAGCAAAGAAGATGCTTGAAGTAAAGTCCTTGTAAGAATATATTTTTTATAAGTGTTATTTGTTAATAACAAGAATTTCTTTAGGATTATTTACTATTTAAGTGTTATTTGTTAATAACAAGAATATCTTGTATGTAGAATAAATTTGTCTTACGAGAGGAAGCCAAGGATTGGGTAGTAGCAAATATTGGTAACAAATGAAGGAATTAGAAGCACCACTTGAAAGACAAATACCAAGGAGGAGATATACTATTAGAGAAAGTAGATAAAGACCGTGTCCAAAGTAGTCAATATAAAAATTTGATTTCATATTGGAAGACAAATGCTTTTAAGGTAAGGTTGTCAAGTTTATTTTTTGAATCATAATTCATAAGCATCAGATATGTAATTTGTTGGATTATTGTAAGCAGAAACTTAGTGAAAAAAATACTAAAAATCGCCAACATTTGACAACACGACATTGTTCTAGGACAAGAAGTTTTGCTGAGGTTGCACATATGGAAGTAAGAATATATTAGTTTGTACTTTTAATGTTTTTCTTTGTAGAGTTTATTTTTAAATAACTTTTTTCATGCCTTGCCTCCGTGAAAAAGAATAAGAAAAGGAAGATGCCTATACCTCGAGATAAGTTGTGAATCCAAACACATACAAATAAGGAACGCAAACCTCTAAATGATACCTCAGCGGCAATTATAGTAAACTCACTACACATTACAGTAGCATATATAGTTTAGTGAAGTACTTTACATTATGTTTTTTTTTAATTTTACATAGGAAAAGATACGTGAACTTCAAACTCGACAACCAGAGGGTACACAAAGTGATGTTGTAGCTAAAGATGACATTCTTTTTCATGTTTTTGGTGAAAAGAGATATCGCCGAGTTCGTGGTTTAAGAAATGGACCAACTCCATCGAAACTATGGGATCCAAAAGCTAGACGTGCTTCAAATTCTATGTTGATATCTGAAAATCAAAGACTAACTAAGGAGGTGGATGACATGAGATTTAAAGTTTCTAAAATGGAAGAAAAAATATTAAAATTTTCTAAAATGGAAAAGAAAATGAATTACATGTTGGTGAAAATTGGCAGGCATTAGGTATTAGTTACTTATATTTATATAGACTATATTATTTGTAGAAATATTATATGCTAGTACTTTCTTCATTTTTTTAGAATCCAACATTTAAACTTAAAACAACAATGAATTGTAGGAATCTTCATCAAAAACATTTTCAATTTGGAGTCATGTGGATCTGTCTCTTAAGGTGATTCTCTTTTGCATATTTAATGATTGTAATTCTTATATTTTTTTATTATTTATAATATGGATTTTACTACAGTGACTTCATGTGGAGGTATGTACGAACATAAATACATCTAATTCACATTGTCTTTCAACTAAGGCACATGAGGTAGAATCCATTTTTCTATTTAATTTTTCAAAATTCAAACACAATATATCCATGCATGTTATGAGATTACGAGAGTTCACTACAGGGAAATGACATAGAGGTTCCTCCTTATAATAACGCATCTAGTTTACGTCCTTTGCATAAGAGGAATGAGATAGGTTGAATTTCTTTCTATTAAAACATATTTCATATATAAATATTTATATACATAAAGTCGTTATGTTATAAGTGAACGTTGAGTAATATAATCAATGTTGTAGGTCATTAAGAGAAAACCTACCAATGATCCAATTAATATTACACAAAAACGAGTTCAACCTCCAAAAGATAGAATGGTAATATTTCAAGAATTACTATTTAAATTGCCATGTTATGTGGATTCAAGTGCTAATTTTGTTTCATAAATGTAGTTGCAATGCATACCATGCAAGTTATCCTATCCAGGCAAAGGTATAGTAACAAAGGGTTTTCTTTTAAGTGAGAATCTAGATGAAGTTGTCAGTGGACGTCCATTAGGAGTTGGATGGTGTGAAGTAACTATTAAATCCTTTATCGACTCGTCTACTCCTTTGTTCAGACCATACGAGCATATGAAAACCATAGGTGATGCAGCTTCAAATCATGTGGCATGGGTTCGTGATTATGTAAGTGTATTTAATTTGTCTTATATGATAGAATTGTTCATAACGTTCTTATATGTATATACTTCACTTTTACCAATTTGAACATACTCATCTAACTTGTATTATCTTTTCCTTGATACAGGTTGAATTATTGAAGAAGTGAAGATGTTAATGTAGAGAGACATTATGCATTAAATTAGAGTTATTTCTAAAAATTTGAAATTTTGACGTTGGGTTGTTTGTTATTTAGGTTTCTTAATTTTTAGAAAGTGGACATCAATTTAGTTTAATACATCAACATTTAGATTGTGGATTTCAATTTAATTTGAAATGATTTCAATTTACAGATCTATTAATGCATTGTCATTTTAACGATGGATATTTATATTATGGATTTAATTTTTGTTTTATAATTATTTTGGCTCGTTTGAGGGTTCCAATTGCATCATCTATTTCGGATGCAACAATATATGATTCCATATTGCGACAACTTTTGATATTCTACTGCGACCATTCTCTCTATTTATCAGAACTATACAAGAAACAAGGAAATGCTCTGAGATGTGAATAGGTGAGCTGCAAAACTAAAGTGCATGTTTCTATTTCGAGTTTTGCAATTTTTTTCTTGTTTTGGATTGCTTATGAATATTCAATACTACTCCATATCTGCAGACTTCTGAGAATGCACTATTTGGAAGAAGCCTTTTCAAAAGATTGAGTTCATTAGGACACAAGAGTAGCAAGACAATAAGTGAAATTTGCATGACAATATTAAAGGTTCTTCTTTTGTGAAATTTACAATTTTTATTATTTGAAGCTAATGATTGTTTTTCTTTGACATTTTGATGTTGCTCTGAAGTGTATTTTGGAATTAATGCAGAACCTTTCATACTGATTGTTATTGTTATGTTCACTTTTACTATACATTTTTATCAAGGGTCTTAACTCCATTGTTATTGATCATATATATTATCTACACACAAATCATGTAATAAGAGACACGTGATGAAGCAATTATTATGATCATATATTATCCATTCTCTTAACTCCGTTGTCTCTAATGACCTTATCACATGTTGCAGGTAATGATCTATTGGCTAATCACTAGGGGCACTATAGAAGAAAGGATGATGCAGCTTACTAAGAAAAAGATGATTTTAGAGCATCTTGTTGTGGGACGTCTCAAGGCACAACAAACTGTCAATCAGGTAGACTATCAGCTCAGTTTAAATTGTTGATTTTACTTTGAAAGTTGCATGATGTTTCACTCTTTTCTCCTGGAAGTTGGGCCAGTAGTTTTATTGTTTGCATTCTTTTTGTATTCTCCTTTTTTGAAAATTCAAGAATGCCTATAGCTAAATGATTAGCTATATCTGATTCCCTAGCGAGTATATAGCATTGTATCTCAAATATATAGTTCTACATAGTTACACACATTTACGTAGAAGTTGGATTTTTTTGGATAGTAGTTAACAGATTCTTGAAGTTTTGGAAGCCGTCTGTTGATCAGCATGGGGCCACTAGCTTCTTCTCTTTTCCATCATAATAATCTATTTCTTAGAAGGAGATTTATGTTGTATTATTGTCTCTTAATTGTGATTCAAGGAAGTGATGATAATAATTGTTATTGGAAGTTACACTCCTTTGGTAATAAGAGACACGTGATGAAGCAAGTGGTGGCACGCTTGTGAGTTATGATTCGATGTTCATGGATTGTTTATGCCTATGCCCTCTTTGTCCAGTAAGAAAGGCATGGGTATACAGTTTTTTAACTAGTGTTATCATATTGGCCTGGAACCAAGCATTTGAGTGGCTAATATATCTCAGGTTAAATTAAAGACCAACTTTTGTTGCCTGGTTACTGAAGTTTATGCCAATATTGTTGCAACGTCAGCTATGAAGAGATTGCAAATTTGGAGATATTTCAGATATTACTTTAGGGTTGTGATGGAAGTTTTTCGCTGATTATTTGTTGTGCGAGGGATGATATCAACTCATGAGAGGTAGATAACCCCTTATCAATGCGTTGTCGAATGAGTGGAAGATCCTTCTTTGGTCCTTTTGATGTGTCTGTTTTAGGATTAAGAGAAGCAAAATTTATCTTATGCTTTTTATGCTTCAAAAACTTGCATGAGTTTTCATCTTTGATTCCTATCCTTTGAAATTCTCTATCAAAAACTAATCAGAATATTCTCTATCCTTTGAAATTTCAGTTGAGACGTTATCACATAAATTTTCATCTTTGTTTCCTAATAAGAAAGTCCATCCTTTCATACTTAAGGCAGGAAAGGCTTTGAATTCGAGGAAAGCAGAGGTCAAATCTGGAAGTCTTCCAAAATCAAATACATATTGAACTACAATGTAAACTTCAATGTATCCTAGAGTTACTGTCTACCTTTTTCTTACGATCAAAATTTTCTTCTGAATGCCTTATGCAGAATACGAGGAGATCAGCAGCACTTCATTAGGAGGGATGAATTGAAGGTGTATTTCATTATATTTTTTAACTAAACAAGTGCTTGGAAAAAATCTAGCTGAGACTGACAAAGCCTTCAAATTTCTAATTATTTCACTCCAGTGTTGCATGGAATTGATGATGGTGAGTTGAAGCCAATACCATACAAGTCAAGGAGTCGTGGTCCTGCTGAGGCAGACGAGCTGCTTGCAAAAGCAGGTTATGTGCAAACGCGTAAGGTAATTTCTGATTCATATCTTGCAACTTATCTTTGACAATGATGGTTCCCATCTCATGATATCCTTTGCCTAGTTGTTTTCTAAAAATGCACAGTATTACTAAACCATGCTATAAGTTTTTTTCCAAATTATATCTGTACTTTGATAGTCTTGCATTGATATATCTGTAGTTTGATGCATTGTTGCAGGACATCTTAGCTAGTGGAGAAATAAATTTTGCCTATCACTAGATGTGGTTGTAAGGTTTCAACTCATCCTTCTAAATACTGTCTACTGCAGCTTAGTGTAAAAAAATGGGTACTAGTGTGTGAATGTGAACTTCTTTTTTTATTTGCAGGTTGATGGGCTGCTGTCTAAGGGGGTCGAGGTCACTGTATATAATGGACAGGTATGGATTCCATCCCATCTGTGATGGCACATAAATTAAACTTGACATGCATACGAGACAATAATGCTTTGCACTTATGGTATCTTATCAAGACTGTTTTTTTAATATGATAAGTAGTCTGTAGTTCTATCAAATATGAAATTAGAATTGCATGGCAATCAATCTAAATACTTCATTCCAACTCACTTGCATAAATAGGTTTTGATGTACATTTCATTTTTCCTACTTTATTGAGACATATGTAGGTATATCTAAGAAATAGAGTGGTTTACCACCTTGATTTCTCACTGCAATTATTTTAATGCATTTTATGGCATGCTTTTATGTCATTGCAACCATGTTCATGTGCAAGCCTAGAAATTTCCAATTCCACAGTTCTCTCAATGGTTTCTTATATGCTATTCTGTAGCTAACTCTAATTTCAAAATCGTTGTTTTATCAAGCAAAGTTGGAATAACGTAAAAGATTTTTTACCAAGCAAAGATGGCTCATTTCGTACAGGACAATTAGTCCAATTGGCGGCTTATGGGTTTGAATTCCAACATTTGTAGAACTTATTCTTACAAAAAACAAAAGAATTTATGTTGCTTTTGTACTTGGAAGGTTAACTAGGTAGTCCTTTATAGTGACATGCCATATGTACGAATTGTGGCAAATGACACCAACCTTTGAAGTTTTTACTAACTTTACTGGATGTCTAGTTGTTATGCTCAAACACCTTGGTCTATTTTCTATTAAAAAGATTATTGTAAATTTTACTTGCATCCAAAAGTTATTATTTTTCTGAATCCTTTTATATTGTAACTGAAATTAGATTTTATTTAGAACCACCATTTTTGTTAGGAGACTTGGGAAATTAAACATTGAAAAAATGCTTTGACCTACTTATGACAATATTTATATATATATACATGACTGATGAGAAGAATATTGTCGCTGGTAATTTTATAATCTTTTCTTTTAAATATATGAACTTTAGTAATAGGACAGCCCTTTTATTTTATTAGCGTAGTCTCATTGAGGTACATTTCGTCTAGGTTTTCTTTCACAACTTTCTCTTATTCATAGGTCATTCATGCACTGTGGAAGCTCAACGTGCAATACCCTTTCTTAAGACAGCATATGGTGATAGCATGCACAAAGTATTGCATGTGGTCCTGACACTTGTTCAGTTGTTTCAAAGTTACTTAAAGAAGAAGATATTGAGAATTGGGGCATTGAACCATATGACTTGGAGGATGCTGATAATAGCTGTAAAAGTCTTGTGTGCAAGGGCTTCCTTCGAGTAGCTAATATCAAGTTTCCTTTGCCCTGTCCAAGTCATTTTCCCTCGTGATTGTATCAGATGCAGTGGATTACCTATAACCAAAGTATCTCAACAAGACTATTGGATTTGGCAAGGGTATCCCAAGGCGGCCTTGTCATTTTTACAATTCACTTTTTAACTCAAAAAAAAGATTTGTATCAAAAACATGTGTTTGTAAATAGTTGGTACTTATATTTATGTCAATTTATGTGATATATATTTGAGACAAATTATGCAATGTAAATAGTTTTCAATTAACATTTGTTATTGGAACCATTTGATATATTTTTTTAGTTTATTATCATTATAATATGTAATTATTCATGTTACAAATAAAAAAATGTCAATGAATGATTAATATACTGACAGAGCATGAGGTTATCCATCATTATAGTATATATGTACTAATATGAGAAATTAAATAGTATCAATAAATAATTAATATAGTGATAGTTTATATAGTTAACTGTCACTATAACATATAATTAGTAATAAAAGAAATAAACATGTGTCGGTAGATTTTAATCTTTAGTAACATTTACTTCTCTTTAACCGTCGGTAAAGCCATTTTCTTTGGGATAGTTACAATAGTGACCATCGGTAAATCAAACATGCATAGCGACAAATAAAAAACGTCACAATAAACAATTTTTACTGACGGTCACAGAAAAGTATCAAAATACCATTTAATGACAGGACTTTAGCCGACGGTTAATCAACCGTCAAGTGACCGTCACAATATCTATACTGACAATTTTATACACTTTTACTGACAGTCAGAACCGTCAATAAAATGTTGTTTTGTTGTAGTGACAACATGATTACTAAATACTAAGCATCTTTTTGGATATAAAATAAGAATAAATAGAAAATAGTATTAATATTTTGATAGTATTACTGTTCAATTTAAAAGTAATTTTCTTTTAAAGGTAAATAAATGTATATAAAGAGATATTCTAGTTTAGATAAAAAGTAGAATAAATATCATAATAAGTGTTGAAATAAATGGAAAATATGTAGATTAATAATAATGAACTTGATTATTAAGATATATATCTAATTTAAAGTATGTATATAATATATTATATATGTATTAATTTTTAAATAAAAAATAAATACACTGTATACATACGTATATCAGAATAACTTAACAAAATAACTTTATTTTACCTTCCTGTAGAATAACTATTCTAAAATAAGTAAATCAAAATAGGAATTACTATTCCGAGTTTATTTTAATTTTTACACAATCAAACAGAATAGTAATTCCTATTTTAGGTTTATTTCAAAACTTATTTTAGACTTAAACAAGAACTAAGAGTCAAGGGCATAGGATGTCACTAACTCACTAAGTACAATGACAGTTATAGATCATGTCAAACTTGCATATTTATTTCATGGCCCGAAGAATTGCTAATGGAACAACACTTAAGAAGACCAAGAACTTTTAATTGTATATGTATCACACACCATTATGACAATCTAACTTTCGAAAAGGGTTCATTTTCTTCACGTCTAATCCTTTCAAGGGCATAACATGCATCCAGCTAGTGCTAATTACATAGAATAGGTGATCCAACCATATGTATATGTTATAATTATTAGATGAATTATTCTTTAGTGGTTATATGGATATCCATTTACCCTATATGGATACCATTATCACTATATATATATATACTTATTTCTTTGTTTTCCTCTAACATGATATTAGAGTACTAGTTTTCTTTCTCCAAATCCTAAACCTAGTTTCCTTCTCTCCACCACCACACCCCTCTCCAGCCGTCGGCCACTTCCAGCCCCCTTCCTGCCCCCGTCGACTACCTCCGACTCCTTTTCCGCCCCCCAGCCCTCCCACCAACCTCTTCTCTCACTCCATAGGCTTCCTCTAGTGCCGTCTCCTCCTCCAGGCGGCTTCTTCGATGTCTTTAGCCCACTCATGGGCCACCGACGACACCCCCAAACCCTATCCCAGCCACCGCTAGCCTCTCCCGCCGGCACACAGCCGACCCAACCGGCTTCTCCAACCACCAGCAGTGAGCAACCAGCCATCCGGGCCCCTCTCCGATACCTCCCACCTATTGATCTCCTCTTCCCCTATTCCGGTGGGCTCCTCACACCCCCTTTGGTGACGTAAACAGCCCTCATCACCGGCTCGAGATGGGTTACTAGGCTGTTCTTCTCTCTATCACTATTGTGGTTCTTTTTTTTATGTGATACATTACTATCTCCCTGCTATTATTTTCCCTATTTCCACGTACTCTTGCATTTATGGCCTTCTCCTCGGTCCTTGCTTCTGGTGACATTATGTTGCGTACCCTTAGTGGAATGTCTGTCAAGCTTAATGGTAAAAACTATCTTATATGGGCAAAGTCTATTCAGGTTTTTCTGAGAACCTATAAAAAATCAAGCATATTACTCATGATCCTCTTGATCTAAAATCTGCGAAGTACGATGACTAGCTGACCTCTGATTATGGTGTTATTACTTGACTTTTAAATAGTATGGAGCCTCAGATCTCTCGTGGTGTAGTTATGCTTCCTACTGCCAAGACCATCTAGGATACTTTGAAAACCACCTATGTTCAAGACAAGAATATTACCTAGGTTGCTGAGATATATGATCAGTTTTTCTTTTTACAGTAAGGCGACCATTCTATTCAGGATCTATATACTTCTATTCGAGTTCTTTTGGATGAACGTGAAATCCTCCAACCTCTGGTTCCTGATGATCAGGTTATACGTTAGTATAGAGAAGAGCTTGTAGTTGCGAAATTTTTATCGACACTCCGTCTCAAGCTTGCCTTTCAGGTGTGTAACCACATTCTTGGTGCTGATTCGGTTCCATCATTGACATCTACCTTCTCTCGTGTTCTACGTGTTTCCACTACGACTCCTACGATACACTGTGATCAATCTACCTTAACTGTAGCTGACGGTGGTCATAGTCGAGGCCATGGACGGAGCCGTGATTCTGGAGAAGGATGTGGCAACCGTCAGGGCAATTTTAAGTGTGATCATTGTGGTCACACGAATCACTCCTTAGACCACTGTTAGGCAAAATTCGGCAAACCAGACTGGGCTAATAGTGTTACAGAAGACACCTCTAGACCTCCCTCCAACTCCGATGATACTATGAACATTTCTCAAGCAAAGTATGCTTACTTCCTTCAGTCACAAACTACTCCATTTCTTACACATGCTACTCCATCAGGTACGCCAACATTGTTCACGACTTCTGATGCTGACTGGATAGTTGATTCAAGTATGTCAAAGCATATGTCCGGCACTCGCCATCCTTTTTCTTCCATGACCACTTCTGTTTCTACACATTCTGTTACAGTTGCTAATAAAACACGTTCACTGTCCATGGACAAGGAAATGTGTCTTTTTCCAGTAACCTTACTTTGCACGATGTTCTTTATGTACCAAATTTTCCAGTTAATTTACTTTCTGTTAGCCAACTTACCAAAACCCATAACTGTGCAGTAACCTTTTCTCCCACTCATCTTCTTATACAGGACGTACGGACTGAGAAACAGATTGGTTCGGGACCTAAGCGAAATGGTTTATACTGCCTCAATGGTTGCACGATACCTACTACCTCTGCTTATACAGCATCCACTACTAAGTCATCTTTTTTTGTGGCATTGTCTGTTGGATACTAAAGCTTCTCCAGAGGGGGTGAATAGAGTTTTTCCGGTTTTAATTATGTCTTTGGAATTTGTTATGCAATTTAAGAAATTAACACAAAACACAATCAATCGCAAAGACAATAGATTTATAGTGGTTCAG
>JAMKQA010037091.1:0-16056 GCA_024699735.1 Posidonia australis | reverse complement strand
CATCTTCGCAACCTCCTACTCCCGTGCATGCACTAGGTAATGTTCACCAAAATTTGGTTGATAATAATAATTGTCTTAATTATAGTTCTGCTTCCAACAGTGATCATTCCTTTTCGATATTTCCTGCTTTTTCCAATAAGGATAACTTGGTTAACTCTGAGGCTAACCAAGTGGACCCGTTACTTTGGGATTCTTATGAACATTTTCGATCCTTTTGTGAGAATATTGGAATTTTATTAACATCAAAAAATGAGACAACTAGTTTTTTTAATTAAATTAGGCAAGATCAGGGTAAGGAATATATAAACTTAGAGGGTCCAAACGCCTCTTCTGAGAAGATAGGGTCTTCTTGCTCTTCCATAAATCTTTAATGATTATAGCTGCCTGGAATATTAGAGGTCTTGGCTCCTACCACAAGATGAGAGAACTAAAAGAATTTGTTCTCTCAAATAAATGTGATGTTATTATTGTCAGTGAAACCAAAAGGGAAACATTTACTACTGGATCCCTTAGACTTCTGGGAGGTAAAAAAATTAACTCTTGGTCTTTTCTACCCTCCATAGGAGCTTCCGGCGGTATCCTTATTGGCTGGAATGATAGGGTAATGGGAAAAATTAGCTGTATATCTATCAACTATTGTCTCTCTTTAAATTTTAAAAATCATGGAGATGGTTTTGATTGATGGCTTACAGGGGTATATGGTCCTTGTGACCATAACCTGAAACCTCTATTCATTGAGGAATTACATTACATCAGCAGTCTTGTTAATAATCATTGGATTCTGGGGGGGAACTTTAATGTCATCAGATCTCCCTGTGAGCATTCCATTAATATAAATATATCTGCTCATATGAAAAGATTTAATGCTTTCATTGAATGTAATTCTCTGATTGACTTCTCTCCAAACAACTTCTCCTTTACTTGATCAAATTTCCATGACCAACCCACATTAGTAAAGCTTGATCGATTCCTTGTCTCCCCAGATTGGTCAGGGAAATTCCCTGATGCTTTCTGCTCTGGTAAAGCTAGAGTAGTCTCTGATAATATTCCGATCATAGTAAATACAGTTGCGCCTGATTGGGGCCCCCCCATTCAGATTTTATAAATCATGGTTTTTTTTTAGAAGGCTTTGAACAATTAATAAAGAACTATTGGTTGCAGAAAGGCTATCCTCTCTCTCAGTCCTCTATTGTGGCTGAGTTTAGCTTCAAATTGAAAAATCTAAAATTCCTGCTTACGAAATGGATAGCCCCTATTAAGGAAAAGAGAAGTAAAAGACTCAGACTTATAGAAACTCAGATTCAGTGCTTGGATGTTCAGGCTGAACATTCTAACACTAATAACATAAACTGGATGGAAAAGAAGGCCTTGAGATTAGAATACCTTGCTTTACTTAAAGAGCAGGAGGTTTACTGGAGACAAAAATCAAGGATTCAATGGTTGAAGGAGGGGAATCTCAACACCTCCTTCCATAATATGGTAAAGTGTCACAGAACGGTAAACAATATTTCCTCCCTTATCATTAATAATGCAATAACCCAATCCCAATTGGAGATCTGTAGAGAAATAAAGAAACATTTTACTAAGCAATTTAATAAAGATAGTAGACTTCGTATTTCCTTTAGCTGGGATATCCTTATCCCACTCAAAATTCCTTTCCCTGAACAGTTAGAGATTCCTTTTGAGGAAGAAGAGATAAGAGCTAATGTTTTCAAATTATCTGGGGACAAGTCCTCAGGACCTGATGGTTTCCCTTTAACCTTCTTTCATCACTTCTGGGATATGCTGAAAAATGAAATCGTCAATATATTCCAGTCTTTTCACTCTTCCAATGACCCAGAATTTCTAACTGCAATTAACCAAACTTTCATTGCACTTATCCCTAAAAAACAGGGTGCCCTACGAATCTAAGATTTTAGACCTATCAGTTTAGTTAATAGTCTTTACAAGATTATAATTAAAACTCTGGCTTCTAGGCTTTCACCTGTGTTGAATTTAGCCATTGATACTTCAGAAAGTGCCTTTTTGGCTGGGAGATCAATTGGAGATTGTTTCCTTGTGGCACAAGAAACCCTACACTTTATGATATCTTCAAACATTAATGGCTTCATACTAAAGTTAGACTTCGAAAAAGCTTTTGATAACATTAATTGGAACTTTTTGATAGAAGTCCTTTATGGTATGGGTTTTGGAGATAAGTGGATCTCTTGGATCCGTATGTGTATATCTTTTGCTAAATTCTCTGTTTTAATTAATGGTTTCCCTAAAGGGTACTTTGGGGCCACCAATGGTTTAAGACAGGGTGATCCCTTATCTCCTTTATTATTTATTATAGCTACAAATGTGTTAAATTGTATGCTGCAATCAGCCAAGAGAAATAATTTAATTTCTGGGATTAAATTCCCACATGGTGGACCAACTCTGATCAATTTGTAATATGCAGATGATACTCTTTTATTTTTGCCAGACAGTATTGACAATATGATCAATATTAAAAGAATTTTATGTTGTTTTCAGACTTGCTCTGGTTTAAAAATCAACTTTCATAAATCCTCCCTCACTAGTGTTGGTGTATCTCAGGATTCAATTATATCCTCATGTAATATTATGGGATGTGGTAGGGCGGACCTCTCCCTTATGTATCTAGGATTACCTCTGCATTATAAAAGGGCCACTGCTAGTATGTGGACACCTGTGATAGAAAAGATCTCTAAGAAACTATCATCATGGAAGGGCAGACACTTGTCTTTAGGGGGCAGACTGACATTAGTAAATGCTGTTCTGTCAGCTATTCCTACATATTATATATCAGTCTTACATATGCCACTTAAAATTGAGAAGGAAATTGATACACTTAGAAGTAAATTCTTATGGAATTCTCTGTCCCTAAATCAGAAAGGGCTACACTTAATTAAGTGGTCTAATCTATGCAGATCAAAACAGCAAAATGGTTGGGGAATCATTAACTTAAGGAATTTCAGCATAGCCTTGAAAACTAAGCTGCTATGGCAATTTTTTTCTAGCAACCACTGTCCTATTTGGAAAATGCTTTTAAGGGTCAGATATCTTCACAGGAGTGGACCTAGAGCAATTTTGAATTCTTCTGTTTTCAATTGTTCCCCTCTTTGACGCATCATCAAACAATGTTAAATTTTCCTTAACTGTTTCACTATTTTCATTGTTTGTAGTGGCAATAACACAATATTTTGGGAACAAAAATGGTGGAATGATACCTCTCTGAAAAATATATTTCCTAGATTATACAGATTAACCAGATTTAAGAAAGCCTCTGTTAGAGCAACTTTGGACCTGTTTAGATCTGATTTTAATAGACTGTTTGATATGTCCAATTGCTTTCTGTGTGATCCTATGTTACTACAATCGCAGTTAGAACTCTTTGATAACATACTGCAATCTCTGAATCTTGTTGCTAGAGAGGATAGCTTGATTTGGTTACCTTCCAAGGATAAAAGATATACGGTGAAGGTTGGTTACTGTCTGTTAAATGATGGAGGTCTTCACAATCCTTTTTGTAGATGCCTCTGGAAAAGCAATACTCCATTGAAAGTCAAACTTTTTTCTTGGTTAGTTATTAGAAATAAAAATTTTACAAAGGAAAATCTGATTATGAGAGGTTGGATAGGTTCTTCGCTTTGCATTTTTTGCTCTGCACATATTGAAAACAATAATCATCTTTTTCTAAATTGCATTTATATTAGGAATGTCTGAAGATTTTTCGTGGCTATTGATTTATATCCAGGTTTTTTTCGAGTTGCGGATTTATTTCATTCTTTACATCATCTAAAATTTGATTTATCTTTTCATGGTTGGGCGATTTTGCTTCAAATCATTCTCTGATTGATTTGGAAAGAAAGGAATAATAGAATTTTTTTGTAACACTATCAGATCATATACTCTTGTCATCTATGATATTATTTCACTAATGAATTTTTGGATAGAAACGCTATTTTCAGGCTTTGAAAAGGAAGAATTGCTTCAATATACTACTGCTATGGCTTTACAGATGGTGGAGCAACACACTTCTACTTCTATCCCTTCATCCTCTAAAAGTAATTCTGAAGCAGAACCTCCTAGAGTGGAATCAGGAAATTTACAAAATACTTTGGAGGATTTTGAAGCTTGAAATAGTGTTGTATCTTTATTGAACTATTTCTAATAGTACACCTTTTATTAGATTAAAACTCTGATCCATTTCTTCTGGGACTTTAGGTTCCAGATTTTGTATAATTATGACTTGATGATACTTTTAATTGACTTCTTAAACCTCTGGAATGAAATTTCACTTAAACGTTTCAAAAAAAAAAAACTCTTGCCATCACGCTCTGGCGTTAGCATCTGTCGAGCACATCTAACCGCAACTAGAAAACAATGCTTTAGATTTCAATTGGATACCCTTATTCTCTTTTCAAGCTAGAAGTCAAGTTGAATTTACAAATTAGAATTCAGTGTGAGAAGTATGTTTGTGGGGAGAGAGACAGAGAGAGAGAGTAAGGGAGATGGCCACTTGGAATCCATTCATGGCGTCTCCTCCCCACGCCATCGGGTCCACTTCCAAACTCGCTTCCCGCCATTGCCACGCCTCCCCTCCACCTGCTCCTCCTCTTCCTCCCTGCGGCGGCATCGGAGGCACCATCAGCCTCCGCCGACGTGGCACCGTTGCATCCGCAAGATCTCGGTCCGATGAGACATCATCGCAGTCGGGGCAGCAGCAGCAGATGGACCTCTCCGTCCTCCGCTTCAGTCTCGGTGAGGTCTCCTCCTCTTCTCTCACACTTTATTTTTTTTTCCGCTTCCGAGTTCTGATTCGTTACTTGGTGCAGGGATCCCGGGGCTGGATGAATCCTACTTGCCTAGATATATCGGGATAGGGTTCGGATTTCTTCTCGTCCTTAACCACCTCGTCGCAGCTGCTCCGCCCACCTCCGCGCAGCTCGTGAGCTTGACTATTTCCCGTCCTCTCGTCTATCTCGACCTTTTCTTCTTGAGAGTTTGTTTCGCGAAATGGGAATTTGATTTGCCTTGGATTGCTTGGTTGTGGTGTTTTGTCCAGACAACGGAAACGTTGGGAATTTGCTTGGCCTCCTTCTCCGCAGCGCTTCCTTACATTGGGAAGTTTCTTAAGGTAAATCACGTTCTTCTTCACCTTTTCTGTTCAAATTGTGCCGTAACATAATATAACGTGATCATTTGGAGTTTTTCTTTGGGAATGGCTACGTATTGTGCTTGTCTTCCATTTGTAAATTCGAGCTTTACTTCCAGACTCTTTTGCTGCCTACTAAATTCATGTGGATGAAAACTCCTCCTAGTTATCAATTCACCATACACTCTGTTTAAAGGTTCTTTTGCTTGTTGCATCACTAATGGTTCCACATTTGCTTCTCTTGATATGGCATGGTACACTATTCTAGATACTGATGATTTTGGTGAAGAATTGAATAGTAAGCATACTGAATGATATATTATTAGGTCTGGGTAGTGGCTGATTGAGATTATGTAACGCCCCAGTGCTACACGATAGTACAGAAACTATCTAAATAATTTATTTAAATATAATTTAGCAAAATAAATAATTAAATAATTCAAAATATAATCTAGACCTATGTGTAGGTGAGTGACTTTGAAAATCGTATCAGAGAAAGGCTGTACCTCAAGTTATGCACCTGAAACAAACAATTTAAAATCACGCGTAAGTGATGTCAATGTCACCCAGTACGTGTCCCGAAACTCACACACTAGATCAGCAAACTTGAACCACTATCAAAATTACAAGAAAAACACGATTCTCGAAAAGTTGACATACGCAATCAGAGAAAAACATTTATAAATCATGACTTTTCAAGACTCTTTTGTCATTTTTTTAAAAAATCTCATGCACATTTCCAAATCACTCAATGCATTTCAAGAAGTCATTTTTTCATTTAGCAACCAACTCAAAGCACAAATTATCCCATTCACAAAACAAAGCTAGAAGCTAACAAACACACAAATCTTAATCTGTCTCAAAAACTTGTCGTATCATTTTGGCCACAGGTGACCGACTTAGCCTCCAGCAATTGGCGAGGTTCCATCCCCGTTCACATTGCAGTGCCGCGGTGAACCACTCCGCGTAGGAGTCCAACTTCCCCGACCGTAACCTCAAAGTAGCGTACTCTCACTGGTACAAACACAGAGTGCATCTACTCTATGACGCCCTTGGGTGTCTGAATACCTGAGGACGCTAACCTCAAACTCGACCAACACCTGCATTGAGGGATCCCCGGGTTATCATCTTTCGGGCCCTATAGTACTGCAGCACATATAGTCACGAGGCTTACTCCTTGGACCAAATTCGACAACCACAACCTAGGTCCGTTTCTAACTACTTAGATGTCTCACTACTTCTTGTCGGTACAGCTAATCGGTTCTTATGTGGTTCCTACAAATCTTGACAAATTATTTAAAATATATGCGACTTCCTTTAAAACTCTTTTAAGTCTCTTTTCAAAATCATTATTAAAAACTTATTCTCAATCACTTATTTTCACATTCGTGGTTCTTACCAACCATAATCACCTTATTTGTCCATTTATTGGTTCACATTCATTTCTAGGCATTTCCTTACTTATTTTAGAAAATCCTTAATCCACATGCATTTTCCATACAATTTCCATACATATCATGTTTTGTCATTTTATGGAAAACATCATCAAAACTTTATTTCCACATAAATCATTTCATCATTTATTTTCATGCATTATTCCTGTGTTTACATGTATATTCCTCATTTAATCAAAGCACCTTCACTGAAATAGTTTAAGTTACTGAAAACACAGGTTTCGTTGGTAATTTTTGTCGGTCGTAACCGTCAGTAGGATCTGTTGATCATTTTCGTCAGTAAGATCCGCTGTCAACTCTCGCCAGGGAATTCTGCTAGACCTTTACATGAAGAGTTCAGAAAACAGACAGAACTCAACTCTGGAAACACGGGGAAAATCACTGAAAATTCCGTAAAACTTCACCAGGATCACAGGAACCATTCAAGAACATCCAGAGCATGCATAGATATTGTTTAACACCATCAACACACAAGATTAACATGATTTCTATCCATTTTTCAGAGATTACGCATATTTCATAAAATTCCTTGAAAACTTTTCTGAAAACTCATAAATCAACTTTCCCTACATATTTTCCATGTTTTCATGCTTTCATAATATTTACCACATCAAAATACACCTAGGCATGCTTTCTAGGAATTAAAAGAAGAAGGGAAACACCTACTCGTTAGAGTTCGTCGGTGTTTCTCAACTCTGGCGAACTCTCCGACGAACTCCGACGAGCCTCCCAACGTACACACCTCGCCGGGGCCTCACGCTCTCCGGCGACGACGAGATCCGACGGTCGACGGCTCCTCCCTCACAGCTCTCTCTCGTCTGTTCTCTCCCACTCTCACTCTGCCTCCCTCGACTCTCCCTCTCTCCCCCCTATATAGGCCAGCGAAAGGGGTGTTTTAAACACCCAAGTGTCACAGGTGGGACGTGGCAGTCGAGGTGGCAGCACGTCAGGCGTTGGCGTGACGGTAGGTTCGGTGGAAAAACGGGGCAGAGGTGTCAGGCGGCGTTCACTGTTTTTCTGATAGAATATTGTTCAGGCTGCTCGTCGACGATTTTTGCAGCTAAAACTTGCCTACAATTCTCGCCACCAATTCTTGTCACTAATTCCCGCCATCAATTTCCGTTTGACCCTTATTCTGGGGTCCAGAGAGAGAAAACAAGGACTCCAACTACACCAATTATCAGCAAACTATTCAAACATAAGCACACATTTCCATAATTATTGGGAAAACAAATCCCAAGGGATAATTTCTCGTATACATTTCAATATTAAAATATATGTCATCCTAAGTTACAACCCTGGATATTACAGATTAATAGGTTGAATCATTTGTAACGGTTCACAGCAAATTACTGCTACATGATTGTTAATATGTGTATAAAAAAAAAACAAGTTCATTTCAGTTATTTGAACAAAATCATTTATTTTATATTATGGAAGATCAGTTGTGAAGGGACAGTTTCATTTCTGTGGTTGGCCTGGTCTACTGCTCTTTATTTGCATTATTTTGAGAGGCTGGTTCGTGAGTACTGCTTTTAACTTCATGGCACCTATGGACAGGCCAGCTCCTATATGGAAGAGCAACTCACTTGAGATTTTTTTTTTTCTGAAAAAAACTCACTGAAAATTATGAAACAAGTATGCAGTCACTCAAAACTGTTAGTCTGTTACTGAAACCAATATCATGGAAGTAGCAGCCTTCCCACACTTTGGCATTTATATTGATGTTGTCATTCAATATGAACGATTGACATATAAAAAATTCACCTGTCGATGACTTCTGTGATCAAATGTCACTAGAAAGAACTTAATATGACTACGTGAGAGAGCCATTTGTGGTACAATCAATCCATAATTAATGAATTTCTTCTAGAGGTGGCTTACTGAAAGAAAGAAAGATGGAAACTTCTCCTTAAAATAAATTGGCTTTTCTTGCCTGTGATGAAATTAAAGTTTTAAACAAAAAGAGTGGAGTTCACAATATGTATCTTAGGGATAATCTTTCAAAAATACATGGTTTTGTGTCGAGTGGGTTCTATGATTGCTGGTGAACTTAAACAAGCCTATGTTAAATCTTAACCATCCTGCCCCATGGGGATGTAGGGAGGAAGTGTCAAGTGGCTCCTTTCTGTGTCTCCCTTATTTGAACATTATTCTTGATGTATACAAAGAAAACATATATATTGGCTGTTTAAATCCACGTTGTGAGCCAGGAGTTCAAGATGGGAAGAGAATTGAAGGGCCAAAAGAAAATGTAAGTAATACTAAGATGAAAAACAGGACTAAAGGCGTCTGAACTACAATATTAATGGTACTGCTAGTATACTGCTTGGTGAGTAAGCAAATTATTGGATTTTGACTGTGTTCATTAGTTCCTGCAATCTTGAAAGTGAAATATGGAAGACAATTGTCTTCTTGGGTCACTGTTTCTTCACTTAAAAACCTTAAGATCATATACGTTTTCTGTTTATGCAAGTGAATTACAATAAATGCGTCTCGATTGTTCTAGCATTTTGCTCCTTCCAAGGGTGATAGACCAAAGTCACAAGGACTAACATGCTGAAGGTTGAAGTCTTCCTTGATCCATTGAAATAATCCATGAAGCTTCCAACTTCCTGCTCTATCGAAGATCTTGGATTGCCAAAAAAAAAAAAAACTTAGAATCCCTACTCCACAAAGTAAGTCCTTTGGGGAAGAATATCGATCATTTTATTTAGTTGGAGTTGGCATAAAAAACATTCCATTACAATGACAGGATTTGAAAAAGGAATTAGCCGTGATTTGTACCCTGCTCTTTGAACCTTTATACCTGAGTTTATTTATTTGTTGTTTTACCCAACAGTTCAAGTACAGTTGGGTGTTTGATATAGTTGAGGTGCAGTAAGAATATGTTTTTTTTTTGGTAGAATTTTTGTGGCGTTAACCTATTGGATATACACAGGAAGAAGGAACTATTCAGCAGATTTTATTTAAAGGACAAACTTGGAGAGATGGGGGACCCACACCTGCCATGGTTAAGATAGAAACGTGAAGTTACCTCAGATACACTTTGAATAGCTGCAGCCATTCTAAAAACCTATATTCTGGCTTAACCAATCGTTTCTTTGAAAGATTTGTGATTTTATTCAAGCATGTACCTTGTCTAAGAGTTATTGTCATATGTTGTCTGATGTGGTGGAATAATGCAGGGTGCAAGACCTGTGGATCGCTCACTACTACCTGAAGGAAATCAGCAAATATTTGTCATGTCAGAGAATCTCTTAGATGCTCTGAAGGAGGATTTGGCATGGGAAACATTTGTTTTCTTGCGTAACACAAACACTATGTCGGTGGTAATCTCATGGACTCGTCTAACTTCTAGTAATAATTTTGTGATTATGTTTTAATGATAGTCGGTTCTGTTTAATTTCATAGTAAAGGAGCAGGAACTTCTCTGCTCCTGGTGAACACTTTTCTGACGTCTTTCCTTCTTTTGTTCCCTTTAGCTTATATCTGTCCAAGATGCTTTATGCATACGAGGCTACTGGAACGCACCTGAAGCCACTTCAAAGGCTGACATAGTAGACTGGTTCAAAAGACAGATTCAAGAAATTGGATTGTCTGAGTTAAATGATGCACTTTACTTTACTCAAAGTACAGGTACAGTGACATTACACTATTTAAAGATAAAAAATTTAATTATTGGCCCAGGGTTTTTCTATCATTGAGGAACACCCTTATGTTCCTTTCAGTTGAATAAGACAAAGGAGGATTCTTATGAACTTAGCATGATCCCTAACCCCCCTGCTGGAAAAACTTCACTTTGTCACTGGTTTGCACACAGTTGACGTTCACAGCATTAGCAACTGCTTGCAATTATGGAATATTTATCAATATTTGAGTCTGTAGCATGTAGCAACCAAAGTGCACAATTGACTTCTCATACAATGCATACAGTGATGAATGCTCTCTCTTTCTGTAAGTCATGAATGTATTAAAGCCATAAATTTTAACTCAAAATTTAACTGAACTGGAAGAAATTCACTTTTTTATTTAACCAATTTTTGTTCACTACCAAGTTGTAACTCTTACAAACTAGAGTTTCTTTCAGGAGTAGTGAGATAGGAATAGATATTAGCAAGTGAACAATGCACCTTGCATACTTTTCTTTTGTTGTGGTTTGTGGTCATGTTTCTGATTCTCCCATGTACTTCAGCTTTATACGAACTCCGATACATTTTCGTATTGTATTCTTATTGCCTTATGTATTATGGAGTTCAAAACTAGCTTGACTTTCAGCATAAACTGGCTGGAGACCGATTTATAGCATTCTAGTGATACTTATTTTTACATGCCATTATAGGTTTTATTTCATCATCTTGGAATCTGAATCTCAGATATCTTATGTTCCATTGGACATACACACTGAAAAGAATGGCTTACTTTTATTCTGATTTTTGAGTTCTTGGTCTATGCCATAGATCAGCGTTGGGGCATACTACCGAAGGGAGCTACTTCCCTATTGTTGCAGCCAGTTTTGGGAACTAATCAGACATTTTACAAGAATGAAAAGATAAATGCATTCATCCTGCTTGTGTCCAATGCTAGTTATGCATATAGAGATCGTGACAGAGCTTGGGTAAGAGCTGTTGCAAAAAAATTTGAAGGTACTAATGTTACTCTTTCCTCATGATAACAATTTTCTTGTAGACTTTTTGTTTAAGATGTTCTGGTTGGTTGGTCTATTTGTTTGCAAATTCACGGCTCTGCCTGTTGTCCTTGCTGTTTACTAATGGTACCAAGCATGAGAAGCTTAATTTAATTGAACAGTAATAGTCTTATGGAGGATGCACATATACACCTTAAACACAAGCTTCTAGGGAGAGGCTGTAAGTAGGTTCCAGTCCCCAGTTACCCAGGCTTTAAGAGAATACATGCATTCATGTGAAAACATGAATTGAAGATGCAACGAAGTGTACCAAAAGAGCATGAAAATAACCCATGCTGCAAAGTATGAGATTAATTCATTATGTAAATTGTTAGTATTCCATCTTAAAAAATGGCATGTGACCAATAGATGGCTCTTCATAGGAATTTTGATACCATATAAGTATTCATTTAGTTGATCTAAGGAATTCACATATCTCATTCAACAAAGCAAAAGCGTACATAATTGTCATTATACCTTGTCTTGCATTGCCTTTTGTGATTCTCCAGCATAGAACTCGAGATGTCATGGAAAAATTTTGCCCTCCTTGTTCCTTTGCAGCTATCTTATGATTTTCCTTGTCTATTTTTTTTTTTTTATTCTGAATGCAAACAAAAAGAGACCAGAAAAATTAAAAGAGGTTAGGTTATAATCATGTATTATGGTTTTCTTTCCCTTTTTCTAAGATGAGATGGGAGACTCTAAAACTAGTGGGTAATGAATGAACCAAATTTTAAACGGGTGCTTTTAGTTGGCCATTCTTTTGTGTTTCCTGTTTTATGTTTAATTGTTGTTCCTACTGTTCACTGCTGTGTATTACTACCATAAATCAGGTGTTATCAATTATAATTCGTAAAGGCTTTTGACATATTAGTCTCAGATAATAATGCCTAGTTATATTTTGCAGAGTGTAGAAACCTCTTACATTACCAGACAGCAAATATAATATTTCTGTTATTATAGTGTAACTTAGTCATGTAATGGATTGTTGCTTGTTGATCTTCATGGTCTGATTCTTGGTCTTGTATATAATGTGTGATGGTTTAAACTGTTAAAACTTTCGCTGCACAATTTAGGCTTCTGTCAAACAATGCTTTGATCATGATCTGGTTGGAAAGAACCCTTATGTCCTTCATTGCGTATGCAAACTGAGATTTTTCTGCTTCCTATTTTCAGCTTACTTGTCCTGAATTTCCTCATTGAAGGACAGCTGGAATGAGAGTAGATGTTGGGAGTCACAAGCCTGTTCAATGCCTCAACTTCCATATGCAATTGGAGTAACATATCAAGAGGGTAGCTCTAGGCTAAAGAATTGCCATGGGGATAACAATATTTTACCATTCTTACTTCTCTCTCATTTCTTTTATGGATGGTGAGCTTTATGAATTTTTGGACAGGTATGTCCCTAACTTTTCATGATTGCATAACAATGTAGGTTTTCCTATAAGCTGGATTGTAATTTAGTGTTGTTTCTGTTTTTCTTTTTCCCAAAGTTTATTCCATTTAAGGCATTGATTATATATATATATATTTTATTTGCTTCTTAGTATTTTCTACCCTTGCATAGGTTTCAATTTAAGTTTTTTCCTCTCAAATGGGTGCAGTTGTTCTGCCTATAATCTCTCTCTCTCTCTCTCTTTGCTTAAACAGTTTTTCATAGAATACCACATTTTCTTTTCTGTGATTTGCTTAGTATTTGCTCATGCCTTGAGTGATTAGTTGTTATCTTCTTGATTTTGCTGTATTTGGAGTATATAATACAACAATAAACAACATCTACTACTACCATGCCTTCATCCCACCATATGAGGTTGGTCACATGAATCTTTTCTATCCATTTAAATTTGAAACACAAATTTTCATTACTGTATATGTCAACTGCAAGTTGTGAAATCACTCAAAATTAAACATATGAACTATGCAAGTGTATATAATCAGATGATTGTTCGATATTGTTTTAGTAACCAAACCAACAGGAAACTGATGATAATGTCGAGTATGGATGTTTAAAAATATCACCTACGGCTGTTTAGTCAACTGGTCTGATTCTTTGACTGGATTTGATGTAAGCGTGTCCTATGGGCTATATATACCATGTTATCCTAATTCTATAATCCTTCGTGATTTCAATAAAAAGAAACTATCGTTTGAAACTGCACGAGTTATGAACTGATGTGGAGCTGGGAATTAATAAATATTGGAATGTGAATGTGATCAAATGGGGACTAAACATGTGAAAAGAAAAGTCAAATCGGCCAGCAGTCCAACAGAGACCTCGAGTTTGCCAGCTGGTGTGAGGCACACATGGCATGCCATCTCCGAGTAGTCAATAAAAGCCATTTTCATTTCAAGACACCATGTGTGTAAGGCTATGGCTATCCATCATTATATTATCTATATATAGAAAGCTGTAACCCGCATTTTGTAGGGAAAGAAATAGATTCATTATCTTTGCTCAAAAAATAGAATTATCACGTCCAATTCACTTGTCCTTTGTGACTTGCATCATGTTTCCAATATGATATCGTAATAGGAATCCGCCAGTAATTCTATTGATCCAATTGTTTGCTAATTTTATTTAAAAATTGGGTGCAAAATCCATGATATGTTTCTGTTTGTAACTGTTCTTCCATTTTTTTACGTTGATTTTTTTAATTGACATTGCTAATAAGCATTCTGAAAGAACATTAACACCGTTTAAACTTGAGTTCTTCTGGTGGTTGCTGAGTTCTGTTCTACCTGTTTACGTACCCTTAGTTCAATCAATAGTTACAAACTTACAAAATTCTCTTCGTGGTTTGTCTTTAAGAAAAAAAAATGATGTTCCACGGCTACTTTTCCAAGTCATGATCCAGTTTCAGTGAAATGGCCAATCTTTGAAGAAAGTACGGCTTCTACAGGAACTTCTCCAATCCATAAATCAGATTCTGCGGAATGGCTTTCTTTGTAAGTACAGATCGATGCATGTTAGGGCTACAAGGTTAGAGTCGGAATGCAGATTACCTTTAGGCGCACTGCCTTCCGGATGGCAGGTAGTAGTCATGGCATGAGAGCTGGAAAGTCTGTGATATCATGACTTATGGTATAGTCGTATAGACCTGTTTTCCGCCGAACAAATTAACATGCAATGCTTCCAAAGTTTCATTTACAAATAGAGGCAGAAACAAGCACAAGCCTCGCCTGGATCTGAGGTGTGGACAGCAGTGCTTGATTCAAGTTCCTGAAGCACCAAGCTGTGCGGGCGTACGCCATCTTCACCCAGAGTTTGAGCCCTTGCCTTTTTTACATAATTAATGGTCAGAATTGTCGACAAATATATTACAGTTGTTTCTGTTACGTATGATGCTGTACTAATGTAAACCAAATAAACAGACTGAGACTGACCTGACTATTTGGTTTTTATGAACTAACATTACTTATTGTTTTTTTGGGAAACCAGTAAATGTTTTTTTTTTTTGGCAACGTTTATGGAATTAAATTTCTTGGTTATGTGTCTACTACCAAGAATCCAAAAAACAAAGATCTAGATATTACAATAACTTGGGGTTTCAGAAGATCCAATCACAACAAAAACTTGACTACTTTCAAAGAGTTGGTTACAAATACCCAGAATCAAAAAATATTACAATACTAGATCAAACAGATTATAGGATCTGATTAAGAAGATATTAATCAAGCTTAATGGTCTGCATTTGAGTTGTGAATAAAGAGGAAAGGCTTAGTAGGAGTATTAGTAGAAACAATCAGAGGCATCAGATTATTGCTTGTCTATTCTCTAATTTATTGGTGATCCATGTTCTAAGAGTTTTGCATGTCCTTTACAGATTAAAGTAATGCCTCTTCTTTGGCGAGTCGATGAACTCCGATCGGTTGGAAAATAATCCTAGTTGAAGTCGTTGAAACAAGAATAACATCCGTCAGAGACAAACATCAGTCCAAAGACTCACAAACATGATCAAGAACTAACGAAAATTTTCCAGTAAAAGAACTTTAATACCATCCACTATATCACAATCAAAGTGTTTGGATTCAGAGTGTTCGGAAACTAGTAAATGTCATTAAGTATATATTTTACATGGCTATAAAAACCACCATCAAGTGATAAGATGTTAAAAACATACAACCTAAAGGTAAAGTTTTAAAGCATACAACCTAACATTACTTATTGTTGAGATTAGCAATTTGAGGACTAAGTCCTATCAATCTTGATGAACCTGATTCATAATTCTATCTGTAAATCCCCAAAGATAGCTGGAAAGAACCTTTTTGTTGTATACTATTGAGGTAAAATGGTACTTGAGTGCTATCTTAATAAATATTTTCTTCACTAAATATAAACGCTGCATTTTTTTTTTCTCTAAAAATGGGTTTCCGGCAATCCAGCATCGTTAAGTGCTGCTCATTTTCAATCATTTGTCCACTAATGAGCTTATCAGACCACCACATCGTTGATGTAATACTAGGCAAGACAACCAAGCAACGAAAGAGTACTGGGTAAGGTGCTCTCATGAATCACATCACTTACTAGACTGTCTGTGGCAAGATCCTCTTTGTTGTATATTTGACTAAGATTAGATAAATTGATGGCGATTTGGTTTGCATCTGGCGTTGGGAGATCCTGCCAAAATGAAGAAAATAAATTACGCTATAATATTATTGTCAAACTCGATTGCTGTTATTTGTAACTACGTTTGTATACCATGGTCGTCAACAAAACGGGAAGTTGTATGCAAAAAAAAAAAAAAAAAAAAAAA